>LR749646.1:427269-482997 GCA_902729485.2 Mus minutoides | reverse complement strand
TTCCCTTGAATTGTTGGTCTTCTTAAAACACAGACCCCAGAGATGCTGATTTAATACTCATCTTGCAAATACAAGTTTTAGGTTACTAAATAATGAGGTTACAGGATCCTTACCTTTTAATTCTTATTCTTAAAACTTCTGTAAGGACCATAGTTAGAGAAGATCTTGGTACATCTCCTTCTTCTCTAGATATTTAATGATCCTATAATTGTATCAGGGCCAATTCGTTTTGATGTCAGTTTTTTTTAACATGTTTTTGTGAATTATACTCACATGTGTTTTTCTAAATGCAGAGACTGTCTCCCATCCTAAGAAAAATTCTATTTCCCCGACTGATTCAATGACTGAGAGTTGGATAGAGTCCTTCTTTCTGCTTTTGTTTCTCTAAACCATCACATTGGATTCTAGTCTCTTCCCTTTCCCGCCACATTTTTGTGAACCTCAGGGAAAAACACGATTGGCAACACAGAAAGGAGTTTACAGATGTCAATTCATTCATCTCCTTCTCACTTTAACACTGAATCTTATAGCAATGCCTTCCTGGGTTTCAGAATCAAAGAGAGTTCTATCCTGTGAAGTATCACTTTGGGAAAGGTGACTCTTGGGAAACGTTGCTAATTCAGAGTCTCTCAGTGTTGACATTATTGACATGTTGAAAATGATAATTCTTCATAGCAGGAGTATATCCTATGTTCTATAGGACTTTAACTGTACTAAGACAATCAGATACCAGATAACAGTACCACCTCCCACCCATAGGTGAAACCCAAAAATGTCACCACTATTTTAAAATACCTATAATGAGGCAAAATTCCCTTCCCTCATTGAAAATGAATGATCCAAATCATATAGTAGTGTTTTATTGGCATCTTTCATTAATTTATAATAGCAATGGGAATACAGGATTTTAGCTTCATTGTCAAAGTAAATTTCTATTTCAGACACTGAGAACTGAGGATATCAGTTTCAGTTTGACATGTCTGTTTTTCTCAGCACAAAGTGAACTTTTTTTTTTGAAAAAGTCTATGAATAGATAACTAACCATTATATCTCCTATCCCTTTATTTGCAGTGAGATACTTGATGCAGATCGTATCCTGTCATGATTGTCCTTCTGTCATTCCTATACTATAAGGGTTGACATTCTATATGACACAGAGATGGTGGAAAGTGGAGTTAGAGGTTACAGCATCATCTTTGTACACAACCTCAGAGTACTGTTGCATTGGATGTAGAAGTATATATATATATATATATATATATATATATATATATATATATAACTTAGATAATAAAAACTATATAATGATCTTTTAGTAGAGATGCCTCTATTTTACATGTTAAGAGTAGGTCAGGTTTAAATGATTTTTTCAAAAAAAAGTGGGGTACAGAGAACTCTCAACAGAGGGATTACAAATGGCTGAGAAGCACTTAAAGAAATGTTCAGCATCCTTAGCCCTCAGGAAAATACAAATTAAAATGACTCTGATATTCCATTTTACACCTGTCAAAATCTCTTCATGACTAATATGTGTTAGAGCCCACTTTAATATGGCAACTACGGCAACATTCCTCCTCTCTTGACAATTCATTTTGTTTGTTTGTTTGTTTTTTGGTTTTGTTTTATTTATTTGTTTGTTTGTTTGTTTTTCAGGCAGGGTTTCTCTGTAGAGTCCTGGCTGTCCTGGAACTCACTTTATAGACCAGGCTGGCCTCGAACTCAGAAATCTGCCTGTCTCTGCCTCCCAAGTGCTGGATTAAAGGCATGTGCCACCACGCCTGGCTGACAATTTATTTTGTTGTGTTTTGATACCTTTTCTAATAGTGTGAAAACCATATGTGTTCCTAGATCCATGTGAAAGAAAAACCAAGCAACACCAATTCCCAACACTATAATATTCATTACATATGTGGGTGCTAAGGGGATTTTTGCATGATGTTTATATATTTTCTCCGAAAATTGCAAAGAGCTTTATGAATTATTATTATGGATAGAATTCCAAATATACACTTAGATGACTTGGCTAGCTCAAAACAGGATTTCAAAATTCTACTCAATAATCTATTAATAGTATTAAAACTGAATTTTATTTAGCCTTTTGTATAAGGGAAATAATAAGGAACTAATTATGATAATAAAGTCAGGTCCTTTTTTTCAGATGAGATTTACTGTAACACACTGTAAATTTATTATTGTCTTGCTATTTTTTTACTCGCACATATCTCAAATGCAGAGCCAAATTTCAGAGTACAGTACTTAATTATTAATTAACAGTGGTCTTCATTTTCATCTCTATGGTCCTTGTTGTCTGTCTTTGAGTAATTTTACTGCACCTAAGAACATTTCAAGGAGTTAGAACATATTCAAGGAGTTAGAGGATAAGGTGTTAAGAAACATTTGTTAAAGTTCATTACTCCACTCCAAACCCATTTCTACACCATTCAGTGGATTTTTATAGTTTTGCTCTCTATTTGGAATTACAGTATTTCTCAGTTCCTTGGCTGCAGTGTTCCCCCAGTTCACTGCAGTGTCCCCCAGATCCTTGGAAGCAGTGTCTCCACGTTCCTAGGCTGCAGTGTCTTCTAGCTTCTCAGCTGCAGTGTCTCCTAGCTCCTTGGCTGCAGTGTCTCCATGTTCCTTGGCTGAAGTGTCTCCTAGCTCATTGGCTGCAGTGTCTCCTAGCTTCTTGGCTGAAGTGTCTCCTAGCTCCTATGTGCAGTGTCTCCTAGCTCCTTGGCTGCAGTGTCTCCTAGCTCCTTGGCTGCAGTGTCTCCTAGCTCCTTGGTTGCAGTGTCTCCTAGCTACTATGCTGCAGTGTCTCCTAGCTCCTTGGCTGCAGTGTCTCCTAGCTCCTTGGCTGCAGTGTGTCCTAGCTCCTTGGATGCAGTGTGTCCTAGCTCCTTGGATGCAGTGTCTCTTAGCTCCTTGGTGTCAAATATGATGCCATTTAGTTTTCTGTTAGATTCAGCAAATCTTCATCCCATCTCTTTGTCTAGTGATCATCTCCCTTTGCTTTTGCTTTCTTCTCTTCTCTCTTTGCATAGCTAAACACCATGCAGTCATTGTATTCTAAACTCTGTGCAACTTGGCAGAATGTCAAACCACAAGCAAGCACAAAAGCTTGAGCCAGTTCACATAATACATCTCAACATGCTAAATGAGTCGAAATCCTATATATCTTTTTAAATTGCCTGTTTAGCTTGATATGTCTTTTCTCGTTGAAGTTCTATGTTCTGCCAGTATGACCACTGTATCCATCTTTGAGATAATAAGTTGAACATGGCAAATGCCCTCACTGTAAACTGTAAAAATAAATGATCCATGAGTACCTTGGTTCCTACTCTAGTTGAGGTTCAGAATTCTGCTTTGTTCCTAATGTTCCACTATGTGCTTACATACATTATGAGTGAGAATGACCCAGGTTATATTCCAGAATGACAGCACATCCCTTAGGATAGACTTCAGGTACTTTAGAATATACATTCCACTAGACAACTTGAAGATTTTTATCTTGCAAATGAAAATTAACACCATGGTGTAGAAATTGAGTGTGCTGGGAAACTTTCTGGAATTCTTAAACAATTAGAAGAAATGTTCATTATAGGACAAGTAAGGAATCTATCTCTTCACTAAGTTAAGGGGGTAGAATTTGCTGATTTCCATGCATGAAATATTCCATCTCCAACCATTAGAAAGATGCCATGCTACCCTACTGAACAGAGTAGTCTGGGATTAGATATGAAAATCAGTTCTAGTTAAGTAGTGTGCACTCAAGATGCTGAGCTATAAAGAAAGCGCAGAAAGAACTGTGGCAGACTGTTCCATGGGGCAACTTCAGGGGACATGGACTACCAACTGATGCAAAGGCAGTAAAGCCAGACTCTCACACCTCACACCTTAATAAAACTCTTCAAAAAAAAAAAAAAAAAAAAAAAAAAAAAGCACATTGGCTATCACTTGCAAGCCTGTTATAAATGCAAATATCAGACATTTCTCCCACATTTTGTCAACTTTATATGTTTTCTGCATGAGCCATGGACACAGTAAAGTTTGAGAGGCACTGAGTTAGAATGTCAGTCCATTCTGAGAGAGAATCTACAGAAATCTGATCTGTTTGATCTCATCAAATGGTTGGTACTCTGGCCCACATCTTTTCTTGGACATGCAATACAGAATCCATGTGGCAAGAAGAGATGAAATCTTCTCTTAGGTCAAAGTGGGTGTGGTACTGTTCTGGTTCAGGGAACCTCTTCATGGAACAATCACAAGATTAAGACTCAAATCAGTGAGGTGAGAAATCACCCTTTATGTGTGATCCAGTGGGAAGAGAGAGGGTTCTAATGTAATGATTTCCGCCTCTGTGCTTTTTGTTCACATTCTGCGAAGCAGGGAACAGTTTCTTCACCATCTGCAGCAGAGGGTATGGAGACCTCAAGTAGCTAAAACTGATGCTAATGGGGTAGAGATGATGACTATTTCTGCCTGGCATAGTGGCAGTGACAGGGTCAGCCAAGCCATGCATGGCTGCAGTAAAGGCTTTCTCCCTGGCAGTAAAGAGAGACTGGTAAGGACATGAAGGTGAGTTAGGTCCTTGCTTCCTGTCTCCAAGGGCAACTTTTAGCCTCTAGACATCAACCTTTCAACCTCTTTTTTATTTTTTCCCTATTCTGTAGCCATCACAAAACCAAGCTACCCTTCTCCTGTCTTGCATGACCTTCTTCTTTCTTACAAAGCCATTTACCACCATTGAGATTGCCTTTTTCTTGCATCTTTTCCATCTTATTATCTAACAATAATATAAAGAGACAGAGTTGAAATTGTTAAAACAACATTTCATTTGGAATTAAAACACCTATAAGTGGAATCAAGGCAACTGGAGGTAAATAGACTTTGGACTCTTACCTGGATGTTTTGGGAACATTTTCATCTGAATTTATTTCCTCATTCTGAAGTGGAACTGATGTTTCACAACTCTGTTTCCAGAATACCCTGAGCTTTTAACTCCTAGCAGTACATGCCATGGGATGAATCTACAAGCTGCTGAATAAACACTGCATTCTTAGAATCAGCCAGGATTCAAAGATCTCTATGAGTCAGGTTCATGAATCCTTTCCCATATGGCCTTCAGTCTGTAGGGTTTGGCACTTAGCTATATGGATTACACAAACAATTTTCCTGTTTCACATTTGTCAGCACCGTGGATTTGAATTTATGCTTGACAATTTTTATTCTTTTAAAAATGTTTCTCTTAAATCATAACTTTGCCTCTGTTTTGAAGATTGCATCTATTCCGGAAAAGTGGTAGAGATTTTCAAAACCTGGCATTACATACATCCTAGATTTGCTACTTTCTTGGAAAGGAAAATGAAGTCTCTGAGCTTTAGTTTCTTTGGAAGAGAATCATCTATTTGGAAGTGTCTTATACTTTAAAAGGTAAGACTATGATGTGTAAATACCAGCCATGGCATACAATAGTTATTAAAAATATGAATTTTCAATTTCCTTTACTGTTTTATAATGACTATACTAATTAGCTTTTGAATGTTTTACAAAAACATCTAGGATTGTACCAGGCTTTGTTCTTCATTATGCTTCTATATTGGTTCTCTTCAACACATATTTGTGTTGCATTGAACCATGAGCTGTTGTTATTAATGACAAATATCTGTCACCTGGTTTCTTTATACCCACTACTAGGCATTGCTTTTATAAAAGCATTATCTTTTTCATTCAAATCTCATGAATACTATGGTTTGTGAAAATGCGCTTCTTGAGAACTTGACTTCTGAATGATAGCATTTGGGAAGAATTTATATAAATAGATATTGTTCAATGAATACATTTCAAGAGATACTAAAAAAATACCAAACTCAAAATTTTCTTTTATTTTGATTTTGAGTATTACAGTCTGAAAATTCTCTTTAAGTCAAATGTAAAAAAAATTATCTAATAGTTCTAATGATTTCTGAATGGAAAACTTTAATTAGATACAATGTTTCAACATATCCCTATAGCAAAGTCTAACATATTTGACTATATATTTCTTTAGATGTTCTGCATTAATAAAATTTCAGTCTCTCCTTTCTCTCTCTCTCTCTCTCTCTCTCTCTTTCTCTCTCTTGTGTGTGTGTGTGTGTGTGTGTGTGTGTGTGTGTACAGTCTGCATTTAGTTATAAAGACAATACAGGCTTATTTATAAAATATCATAGTAAGTAAACTGATTTCATAAGCATGTGAATTAGTCCCTGGAATTTTAGCTCCCTAAAACTACAGAATGCCTTGGAGCTCAAGTGCTGAGAGAGCTAGAAAAACCTAAAGCTTTCCAAATCATTCCTACATAAGCATGATCCCAATAAAATATCCCACCAAGGTCTGAGCCAAGTACTAAGGCAATCCAAATAATAAAAGGAATTCTGTGAACTCACAATATTCACAGGGCAGGCTGTGAAATCAAAATCATGAAAAAGTGTTTCATATGCTTCTAGACCAGGAGTCTTAGTCAGGGTTTCTATTCCTGCACAAACATCATGTCCAAGAAACAAGTAGCGGAAGAAAGGGTTTATTCAGCTTACACTTCCACATTGCTGTTCATCACCAAAGGAAGTCAGGACTGCAACTCAAGCAGGTCAGGAAGCAGGAGCTGATGCAGAAGCCATGGAGGGATGTTGTTTACTGGCTTGTTTCCCCTAGCTTGCTCAGCTTGCTCTCTTATGGAACCCAAGACTACCAGCCCAGGGATGGCACCACCCACAGGGTCCTCCTTCATCACTAATTGAGAAAATGCCTTACAGCTGGATCTCATGGAGGCCTTTTTTTCAACTGATGCTCCTTTCTCTCTGATAATTCCAGCATGTGTCTGCTTGATACAAAACCAGCCAGTACACTGTGTCAATGATTGGTGGGCAAAAGGACTTAGCACATGACTCTTTCCAGCTCATAGAGAAGGCAAATGTCATATTAGACTCCCAGTGGGTCTCATAATGTACTTGCACAGGACATAGTGATACAAACTATAAGCAGACATGGTTTTATGCCTGTTTAGATTTGAGGATGGAGGTAAGAATGGCATTTATAGATTTACTATTCCTTTTTGGTGCCAGAGAGGATAATTTGGGGACAAAACAAATTGCTTATGCAAGTCAGCTATCGGCCTCCTTTTCTGCAGTGCTTCTAGTGACTCATAGAGCAGAACATTAGATCCCTTATTTGAAACTGGAACTACCCCATAAAGATGTAACTAAATTAGAGAATGCCTGTTCCTTATTTTAATAGAGAGACAAGGGAATGTAGGAGTTATGCAGAAGTCAGTTTTGGTTGGAAAGGTTAAAGTTTCCCATTTAAACTCATTTAATATAAACGTGTGGGGTGATATGAGCTAAAGGTCTTAGGCAGGATGGTAGAAAAGTATTTTATAAATAAACCAGGCATGTCACTCAGACAGAACAAACAGCACTTTGGATTGTCATATGTAGTACAGTTACAGCACAGTAAAGATGAAAATAGACAATGTTCGTGTGTTAGAATGACAGTGACGACATTTAAAAAACACAGTTAGAGGTGAGGAATGATGTACTTGGTAACCTGGCTTACATACAAGCATGAGGACTAGAATTTGATCCTTATAAGTCACATTTAAAGAGCCTGGAATCATGGCGGGTTATTCTACTCCCTGAGCTGGTAAGCAGAAACAGGTGGAATCTGGAGCTAACTGTTTGAGTTTCAGGAGAGAGGGGGGGGGGGGGCAAGGGGGCTACAAGAGAGAAAAAGAGGGACAGAGACAGAGAGATTGAAGTGATCTCACCTCAACTGAAAGATGAGTGGTTCTCAAGAAATGGCACCCAAGCTTATCCTATGCAATTTACATACATAAGCTTGTGCACACACATACATATGCACACACACACACACATAACTGTTAAAATTAAACATAGAGGGATGTCTTATTTCTGACTATTGTCCTCATATTATATAATGATAATCTTTTTAATAGAATATCCTAAGTACTAACCTTAAAAGAGTACCCATGAAGTTATTTGATCTTATAACCATCCTTCTCTGTTCATTCTCATTCTTGACATGTCTTCACGGAGGCCTGAGTACCAGCTTTTATGAACCTCTGACTTAGCTCAGTTGCAGCTGGGAATTTGAGCCTCGGTGAGCACATAGGGAAATCACCCTTCTGAGGACGGTCTGTTCTCTACCTCAGAGCCCAACCACATACTCTCACAGAAGAGAACTGCCTAATGGCACCCCTGTGAGTGCACTGTTCTGAAGTTGCTGAAGTATAAAATACAGCATTTTCCTTGCCTGGTAGCCATTCCATCAATTGTATTATAATAAAAGATAGCTACCTCCATGTAAACCTAAGGAAAGGAATTGGCAGAGAGTCAAGGAAGGTGAGGAGGCTGTGAGGGTCAAAGGCAGGGAAGCTATTGAGGTGAGGTGGGAGTGGGTGGGTGTGTCTAGGAGCACACTCATGGGTGTGTACAGGAGCACACTCATGCAAGTAGGGGAGGGGCATGGGATAGGGGCTTTCTGGAGAGCATAACATTTGAAATGTAAATAAATAAATGTCCAATTTTTAAAAAAGCATAAACAAAGGCAGGGAGGCATTTTCTTCTATTTATGTATTCAGAATTATCATGACCCTGACCATGGAAAGTTGTTGTTTACTGCTTTGTAATAGGTTGAGAAAACAAAAAAGCAAGGTAATAAAATACAGTTTTAAATTGTACCTGTTAAAAGTACTGAGACATTAAAATGTGTAAAAATATAGAAAACTTTAAAATTTGCAAAGTCTACGTGAACATAATACATATCTGAACACACACAGGGTAATATAGACAATACCGCCTTTCAGAAGCAATTTTTTTTTATTGGATGTTTTCTTTATTTACATGTCAAATGTTATCACCTTTCCTGGTTTCCCCTCTGAAAACACCCTATCTCCTCCCACCGCCCCCTGCTCCCCAACCTACCCACACCTGCTTTCTGTTCCTAGCATTCTCCTATACTGGGGCATAGAACCTTCAGAGGATCAAGAGCCTCTTCTCCCATTGATGACTGACTATGCCATCCTATGCTACATATGCAGCTGGAGCCATGAGTCCCACCATGTGTTTTCTTTGGTTGGTGGATTAGTCCCTGGGAGCTCTGGGGGCACTGGTTAGTTCAAATTGTTGAAGAACCACTTTTAAAGGTTTGTGAGTCTCTCTCTCTCTCTCTCTCTCTCTCTCTCTTTTTAATTGCTCTAGATTTGAACTGATGACAATTTACCAGGGGCCAGCAGCGTGTCAATTACAAATGATTGATTCCTGCCTATGTATGTATGTATGTATGTGTGTATGTATGTATGTATGTATGTATGTATGTATGTATGTATTTTTGCCTTGAGATGGATATAAACCTCTCTGAAGTCATCTAAGTTACATGCAAAGTCATTCCAATCACAAACAAGCAGCTCAGGCCGAAGTGGTTTTTTACATTACTTCTGTCCACATTTGCCAGCCCCACTGTTTTATTGCTTGAGGCATGGAAATAGCTGTCCACAGCACACCCACTTTCAGTGCCTCTTGGACAGATTCTCATCAAAGGAAATGGAAATGAGGCCACAGTGAGGGGCTGTGACTAGGATAGCTCTCCATGGTTTCATGCACACGCTATTTGAGTCATTTTGCAGGCTGTACTTTCACATCCAGAATAGCATACCCTAACTCTTGCAATTCCCATTTCAAGATGCACAGCTGTTAGAGTGAAGTCTGTTAGGAAGGCATGATAGCTCTCTCTGCTTCTCCAGAGAGACCAGCCTCATTCTTTGGATGTATCAGATGTATCACTTTAAAAAAATCTAGAAAGTACAGGGCTTCTTGCCTGCTACAGGTTATGCATTGCCTTAGCATCTTAAACAATGCATTGATTATCCAGTGAATGTACTGTGCACACACACACACACACACACACCCCACTCATACAAGAGCACACACCTACCACACATACAAGATGCACACACACACACACACACACACACACACACACACACACATATTGGTGATCAGATTATGTCCATGTAATGTGGTTTCTTCCAAAAGTTACCTGCTTCTAGAATAAGTCAGCTAGTGACCCCACAGAACAGCAGACACCACCTGATTTCAAATGACAGAGACTGCTGTAAATGAACTAGAATCCAATAAACTCCTGAAAAATGTAAAGTTTTGGTCGTGCAGTGGATGCTGAAAGCTCTCCCCCGTTTGACAGATTTCCCAGTGATTGTGAGAAATGAAGCAGCAGAAGATGCAAGCCAAGGGCATGCGTGGAGTCGCGGCGGCTGTGGAGTCTCTGAGGAAGAGAATAGGGAAGTTTGGAGGACATTAAAATATGACAGTGTGGGTGGCCAAATAACCAGTGGGAGTGAATGAAGTCGAGCTTTGAGTACGCAAGGCCTGTGAGATGGCTCTGAGAGTAAACACCCCTGCAGCCAGCTGCCAAGAAACCAAGCTTGACAACCTCAGTTCCATTTCCTGAAATGCCATGGTGGAGGGAGAAGCCCATTTTCCCCAAGGTGTTCTATGATCTCCACACTTGTGCTTAGCAGACAAATAGCAATGTGCCCCTGCCCCCCCCCCACAAATATACAAATAAAAATAAAATAGTTAAACTAAGTTAGGTAGTTATAGTTTAAGTTGAACTTGGTGTGATTGGTGGTCAAAAATAAAACAAAACACCAACAGCACAATAGAGAGACAAACTGACAGAAATAATACAGTGCATTCTTAGATGAGCTGAAGAGGACTGAGGAAACCTTTGAGTTTCAGCCCATCTTCATGTTGAATGTGCAATGATGGGCTGCACCAACATATATAAATTGATAGATATGCCTAGGAATGCTTCACAAGGCTCATGGAAGAGGAAACTCCTGCTGTACCTAATCAATACATTGAAATGATATGATATGACCCAAAATCTTGTACCATCACCACAAATCTGCACATTTACTATTTTTCATTCAGTTTCTAAACATAAATTTAGTTTATTAAGTTTGATATTGTATAAGGTAACTCATGATAGATCAGTGTTTATTTCTACAAATAACAGTTTCAAGCTTTTTCTGACGAATTGCTAAGTAGTGTGTGCTTATGTATTTGGAAATCTTAATTTTACTCCTACCAGGTACACCTGTGAAAGTATTTCTAATTTGAATTTTTGGGTTTTTTTTTTCTAAGAAAATGGTACATTCAACTATTCTGATGTCTAGTAGGTCAAACATTTTCAGAAAAATTACAGTAAACTTAATTTAAAATTTTATTTATAAAGATGAAAGAAGTCTCTATTTAGTGCTATATCCTAAAAATTAATCATTAAGAGTCTATATTAAATATGTCCACACAGAGTCTAATGGTTACTTTTTTATTTCTATATATACCACAAGTAAAGAGGATTCTTGCATGAAGCCATGGAGGGTCCTTTAAATGTATTCTTTTATAGTTGAAATTGGAATTAATGATATTTAGAATAAATGCTTTTTACTTACCACTCTGTATTTGTTTATAAAGTGGAGTCATCACTGTGAGATAAATATTGCCCAAATTTGCCATTTTCCAATCACCTGCACAAATATCTTTTTGAGTATTTACAGCTATATATGTTTCATTTTTCATTTAAATGCATTTGCACCTGCTTCTTTCATGGGCTTCTTTGAGACATAGAACTGTTCAAAATGGCTCAAGTCTTACTTATATGATTTTCTTCTCAGATATATGGAAAATTCAAAACACCATTGTACAAATCACTCTTTGGTTATATGTAAAGCATGAATACATTCAATTTACCTTTAATGTGTCCAAGTGCATGAAGAATAAAGCCTTTAACCTTTAAACACACAGACATGGACATTTCATCTTATTACTAAGCAGCAACTGATTCTTAGTCAGTGAGTAAATACTTCTATGGCTTAACAAAGTGTGTGTGTGTGTGTGTGTGTGTGTGTGTGTGTGTGTGTGTGTTTGTGTTGACATTGACTATTAGATGCATCTCTCCTCACCTTATTCACAGAGTCAAGGTTCCTCACTGAAGCAAGAACTGACAAATTCGACACAGTCTACTATCTACTATCTTGCTTGTAGTCTATGCTTCCAGATGTTGTTAATACAGATAATTACTAGGCAGCTTGGTAATTTACATGGATTCTGCAAATCTGAACTCTGGTATTCCTACTTGTAAGACAAGCAATGTGTCACTGAGCTAACCACAGCCTCAAGGAATATTTACAGCTCTAAAACATTACCCTAATCATGATGCCCAAGAAAGGTATAGTAAGTTAATGCATATGAACAAAAACATCTTGCTAATTTTCTAAGACAGTGCCATACAGATTTTCGAAGTGGATATACATGTTTGCACTCCCACCAGCAATGGAGGAGTATTTTCCTTACTGCATCCTCACCAGCATGAACTGTCACTTCTGTTTATGATCAAAGACATTCTGACAGGTGTAAAATGGAATTTCAGAGTCATTTTAATTTGTATTTCCCTGATGGCTAAGGATGCTGAACATTTCTTTAAGTGCTTCTCAGCCATTTGAGATCCCTGTTGAGAGTTCTCTGTACCCTACTTTTAATTGAATTATTTGTTTTTTTTTGTTTTTGTTTTTGTTTTGTTTTTGTTTTGTTTTTTTTTGTTGTTGTTTTTTAATTTTCCTAATTATGGTAGTAGGGCTGTCTCTGACTCTGTTGCCTGCTTTTGGGACCTTTTTTTCCTACTGGGTTGTCTTGCCTAGCATCAATAGAAAAGGAGGTGTCTAGCTTTACTCCAAATTGATAAGACTTGGTTGATTGATATTCATGGGAGATCTGCTCTTTTCTGAAGGAAAACAGAAGGAAGAGTAGATTGGGGAGGAGAGAGACGAGGAGATGTTGTGGGTAGGGATAGGGAAGAGAGGAGGAAAGGGAAACTGCAGTTGTAATGTAAAATAAATGAATAAATAAATAAATAAATAATAAAAATTAGCAACAACGACAACAACAACAAAAACTTTGGTTTCTCATCTAATTAAACAAAAGTATCATATCATATAATCTCTAAAGTTGTATAAGTGGAGAAAGTCCTTTTTAAAAATATGTCCTATATTTAGACACAAATATTTACAACTCCATGAGTATGTGAATATTATATAGGAGGGTATCTTTACTAGGCTATAATTTGCATTACATTAAGGTGTTCAAAAATATTTGTTTAAAATATAATTGATCAATGATGTAGGGAAAGTTCAAATTTATAACTAATGTTACAATTTAAAATAATATATTTAAAAATGTAACTATTTATTAAATTATGAATGTTCTGAATCACTGATGTGGCTCATTGTTTTTTAAACCAGACAGCACTATGGAAAACAAGATTAGAAACAGATTGATTTGGAAATGGAATATTTTTATAATTTGGGGTTTCTATCCAGCCAAATTATGGCAGGGTACCTCTGTGCTATACAGTATGATTTTGAACTCCTCCTAATGTCAGTTATCACTTCATCCATTTATCAGATAAGAACCCAATCAGTATTGGGATGTTTAAAGGACTCATTCAAGCCCTGCATCAGATACAGAAATCAACAAAGAATCTTCTTGTACATCATCCTCTTTGGCTCTTTGGATAACAGGAAGAAATGTGAATTTCTTAAATTGAAGAATTTTCATCATTTATAAATATATGAAATCCTGTGTGATATCTAGCCTCTGCTGTCTGAGCAGGTGAAAAATACACACACACACACACACACACACACAGAGTTTGATATATATATATATATATATATATATATATATATATATATATATATATATTCTGTGAGTTTCAACTCTCAGGGGGAAGAACTTTTTTTTTTTTTTTGACTGAGAAGTCATGTTGACTGTTTTCTTGTAGCATTTTGAATACATATGGTAGTGCATATGTGCATGAGGTCAGAAGTCATGTGAATAGAATCAATAAATATTTATGAACCTGATAGAAACTAAAAGTACTCTGTTTATCAAAGGAATTTCTGAATGACTAATACTCCTCAGTAAGAAAATTTAGTCTCTTCAAGTAGATTAAAGTAGCTGGACTGTAGCAATGAACTTGACTTTGCTAAGAAACAATCAGAGGGATAAGGTGAAATTAATCTCAGCACACTAGGCTTAAATAACAGAGTTTTCTAGGTTATAAAAAAAAGTGGATTTGGAAGAGATGGAGACAGAACTTTGCTACTGGACTGCAGGATCTTCAGATACAACTCCAAAATTCATTTATTTTTTCCAATCTGTGATATCTTGAGAACAAAACCATCTGTCTATCTGTCTGTCTATCTGTCTATTCATCCATCTCTCCACCCATCCCCTCATCCATGCATATACCCTCCCACACACCCACATACCCATCCACCCACCCAACTCTCTCTCTCTCCCTCTGTCTTTTGATCTCTTAAATGGCAGTATTTCACAGTTTCAGGCTAGGTTTAATCAATATTGCTTACAAATTGACCATGCTTTCTAAAGTCTCTTATTCTTTCCATGAAAGAGTCAGTTAGACTCTTGTTCCCACAGATGTTTACATATTATTTAAGCACAGCAACAGGGATTAAATTGACACTGTACATCTAGTGATTGAAAAGGGTCAATTTTTTAAAATATTTATGGCAGTTATTTCTGACTTTTGAACACTTTGAAATATAAGAACTCACTTCAGATTCTTTTCTTTTGCAGAAGAGCTGAGCAGTGAAGTCCTAACTCCCTCAGCTAACGTGTCTCTTTCTTCAAAATATGAACTTCACTTCTTTCTAATTGGTGTTTCTTTTCATGGCTGGCACTCTCCGTGGCTTTTTGACTCATAGAGATTATCATGTGAAAAGAAGACATAACATTTAAACTGTTGGAGTAGAGAAAAGAAAACAGGTAATTTTTTTTAAATATGGAGTTAATTAGGAAATTATTCAGGAGTAGAGTATTACTCACTGATGTTATTGGCATCTTTAAAGTAGTTTAAGAGATGGTGAAATTTCCTTTGTACAGCAGAGTGAGAAAAGTCAAATATAAATTCCACTTTAGTAATTGTTTTCACTCAAATAGTCATTTTAAAAGATGTCATTTGCAGAAAAAATAGTGAGTCCAATAATCACCAAACTTTGTGTCACACAAAGTCTATTGGCTTTTTATAGCACTAACGGGATCAGCATAGATTTGCTTCCATGTTTTAGTTTGTGTATTGAACTTCACTTCTGGGCACAAAACAAGCACAGTCTTGTCTGCCCCGCAGCTCTGTTCCAATTTCCATCCACCCAGTCTCTATGGCTAGCTGATTTGCCCTCTGATTAAGAAGAGAAAGAAAACTGCTACTCAATTCCCAGGGTGGAAGACATTTGAAAACATCCTTTTGTGTAGTTCCTTACCATTATTCATGATCTGTCTTGTTTGTTTCCTCCCTCAACAGCTTTTAAAAATAAACTCATCATTTCTCTCTGTGAGATACTGAAACTTGTTAGACTTTAGTTTTTTGCTCTGTTTTTTGGGGTTTTTTTTGGTTTTTTTTTTTTTTTTTTTTTTTTTTTTTTTTTTTTTTTTTTTTTTTTTTTTTTTTTTTTTTTTTTTTTTTTTTTTTTTTTTTTTTTTTTCATTAAAAACTACTAACAAGATTTGGAGTGAAAATCATTCTTCACGGCCAACACGATGAATGTTGTATCACGTCAAAATGTCAAAAGATTTACAGTGAGATTTGCTCTTTAAAACAAAAATCTCCAACACAGCAATCCAAAACAGGATTTTTGAAAAGCATATCTTTTCATTTTTTATATTAATCCAACTACACCATTGTACTCGTTATCCCCCCATCCCCCAGACTTCACATATATCCTTCCTTGCTCAATTTCAAACTCAAGGCCCATATTTAAATAGTGTTGTTGCATATATGGATGTGAATGAGGATTTTAATGCAATATTACTTACTAATGGAGATAATCTCAAGAATTTTAACATCAGAAAATCCCTCAGCCCTCGTTTTAATTTCTTCACTCTGCATACTCTAGTGATAGATTTTAATCCAAAATTTTACTCATATTTTTTGTGGTTTGTTTTGTTTTGTTCCTTTTGGTCCCAAATATTCTTATTTACATTTTGGAACAACTCTACTATGTGCCTTTTTGAATGATCTGTGGTTTTGACATGAATAGTGTCACTATGGCCTTTGGGCTATTCCTGTCCCTATTTTACTTTATAAGGTACTGTCTGCGTTCAGTAATGCCCTCGTAAGTTCTGGTCACAGTTGTTCTCTCAAGTAGACTGTGGGAGTATTTTCTGCAGCCTCGGTGAATCACACAGTTCTTACAGTTAAGGAAAGACAGACCACCAGCTGGAAACACTGTTAGAATAATATATATCATATAGATTATTCCTAAGTGCTGCTTCTGCAGAATAGTCCCTTTAAAAATCAACAGCAAATCATCAGGATTATTAATTCTGGTCCCTTTCTCATGAGAATGGCACTTATCCTATTCTGTTAATTTTATAGGACATTGATTTTCAAACAGTGAGAAGACCCAGAGGAATATGCAAAAACAAAACAAAACAAAACAAAACAAAACAAAACAAAAAACCATAATGGAGGCTTTTACTACCATCTCTACACTCTTTGTAGATTTATGTTCTTTATTTTATGTGTATTTTGCCTGATTGTTTATATGTGCAATGGATATAATCCTGATGCCTGTTGTGGTTAGAAGAAGACACTAGATTCAGGATTAAGAGGACTACTAGTGGTGCTGTTAATAGAACTGAAGAGCTCTGAGACAGCACCATGTGCTTTACACCTTTGAGCCAAGTAGCAGCTTTGGACATGTTTCTACTTTAATATGCTCCAAACAGTTTTAAAAGTTTTGTCAGCCTGCTTTTCCTCTACAAGATTGTATTATTTTCTCTCTGTATGATAAAATCATTCATTAACATCTCACAATTAAAAAATAATTAACTAAAAAAATCTCACATTCAAATATACATAAGGACAATTCTATCAATATAGAGTTTATACCTAATACACAGGGAACATAAAAGAGTGAATTACGGTTCTTAAATCACATATTGTATGCCTATAAGAATGAATACTATCAGATTCTATTTTGAAGATAATGAAAAATAGATTGTAACAGTTTAGTATATGTGTATTCTGCTAAGTAATCAAGATAAAAACAAACAAAACAAATCCTTGAAGAACTAGGGAGATAGTTCAAAATGTGAAGCACAGGTTGTGCAGCATGAGGTCCTGGGTTCAAATCTAGTCGCTAGGATCCAGTTAAGCCTAGCGACTGGTCTCTGTTTCCAGTGTCCATCATATGAAATGGAAAACAGAGACAAAGAGAACTTCCAAAAGCCCTTGGGACAGATTTACTGACTCATGCAGTGGTGACTACAAAGAGTCCTTGGCCAGCAATGTCATAGAAGGTTGTCCTCTGACCTCCATATATTCATGGTGACATGCCTGAGCCTCATTCATACACAGGGATTTGCATACACATTGCACATATAGAAAAGAAAACCTTAAACTTTACACAAGAAGAAATAAATTCATTAACTGATTGAAATGATTAGGTTTCTAAATGCAACTCAAGAATGACTTCTTCTCAGTTGAAAATCATTTTGAATATTTATTTCAGAAAGTGGTCTCCATGTGAGCAACAATCATGTTACTTAGAACTTATTAGAAATGCAGGAGCAGGGCGTGGGGGAGGGTATAGGGGACTTTTGGGATAACACTTGAAATGTAAATGAAGAAACTGTCTAATAATAAATAAAAAATAATAAAAAATGATATACAAATGTCATGAGTAGGAGTGAGAGCAATGGAATAAAAAGTGAAAAGAGTGTGAACATGGCAAGATTGACAATGTTTGTAAATGTATGAATAAAAACTACACAGTAGAAAGTAAAAAAAAAAAGCACACATTTTAGTTTTACTGTGAGACAGTGAAGAAAACAAACAAACAAACAAACAAACAAACTTGTATTTTTGAGAAATGATCTGTCTCTCATCAAGCCTTCCAGGAACTTTGACTTATATTAAATTTTTAGAGCAACTGTTTTAGTACTGTGGAAATATCAAAAAATCTATACTACAATGCTCTGTTTAGAAATTCTGTTTAGCCTGGCAGTGGTGCCACAGACCTTTAATCCCAGCACTTGGGAGGCAGAGGCAGGTGGATTCCTGAGTTCGAGGACAGCCTGATCTACAAAGTGAGTTCCAGGACAGCCAGGGCTTCACAGAGAAACCATGTCTCAAAAAAAAAAAAAAAAAAAAAAAAAAAAAAAAAAAAAAAAAAAAAAAAAAAAAAAAAAAAAAAAAAAGAAAAGAAAAGAAAAAAAGAAATTCTGCTTAATCACAGAATCTTAAAATTCAACACATTTCAATCTTCCATTCTTCTGCCTCCCTTCATTTTCATCAGGTAACTGTGAAGTCTTGAAAGATGGGGCCAAGAACAGATCTCTTTTTTCACCAATTTTTATTAGTTATTTTCTTCATTTACATTTCAAATGCTATACCGAAAGTCCCCTATACTCTCCCCCATCTGCGACCCTGCTCCCCTACTTACCCACTCCCACATCTTGGCCCTGGCATTCCATTTTGCTGGGGCATATAAGGTTTGCATGACCAAGGGGCCTCTCTTCCCAATGATGGCCAACTAGGCCATCTTCTGCAACATATGCAGCTAGAGACACGAGCTCTGGGGGTGCTAGTTAGTTCATATTGTTCTTCCACCTATAGGGTTGGAGACCCCTTCAGCTCCTTGGGTACTTTCTCTAGCTCCTCTATTGGGAACCCTGTGTTCCATCTAATAGCTGACTATAAGCGTCCACTTCTGTGTTTGCCAGGCACTGGCATAGTCTCACATGAGACAGCTATATCAGGGCCCTTTCAGCAATATCTTGCTGGCCTATGCAATAGTGTCTGTGTTTGGTGGCTGATAATGGGATGAATCCCCAGCCTCATCAGTCACTGGTTGGTCCATCCTTTTTGTCTCAGCTCCACACTTGACCTCTGTAGCTCCTTCAATGTGTGCTTTGTTCCTAATTCTAAGAAGGGGTGAAGTGTCCACACTTTGGTCTTCATTATTCTTGAGTTTCATGTGTTTTGCAAATTGTATCTTGGGTAATCTAAGTTTCTGGGCTAATATCCAGTTATCAGTGAGTACATGTTATGTGAGTTCTTTTGTGATTGGGTTACCTCACTCAGGATGATATTCTTAAATTCATTGTTTTTAATAGCTGAGTAGTACTCCATTGTGTATATGTACCACATTTTCTGTATCCATTCCTCATTTGATGGACATCTGTTTTTTTTTTTCCAGCTTCTGGCTATTATAAATAAGGCTGCTATGAACATAGTGGAGCATGTGTCCTTATTACCAGTTGGAAAATCTTCTGGATATATGCCCAGGAGAGGTATTGCAGGATCCTCTGGCACTTTTTATAGTTGACATCTAATTTTCAAGATCATTATTAGTTAGAAATAATCTTTTAAAATTTTATTTTGACTTCTAAAATTATGTCTTTTTAATGCTTTTTCACCATAGGATAGGGATATGTTCTTTTTAACAGATGTGTCTGCATTTTCAATTGCTCCCCCCAGCTTGTGATTTATAAAGGAGGGGGCATAGTAGGTGTGCATCACATGAATTCACATACTTTGTGTAAGATAAAACAGAGGGGGCATGCATATCTATCAGAGCATCTCCAGTCCAGACTGTCTATCACTATCACATTTTAAAATTTTACAATGGTATATTTATTCTAATTTATTCAATTGTATCTAGAAGCTCTTTAGCATTTATTATTGCCCTGTAATTTGAAATTATTATTGAATTTATTGTATTCCTTTTGCATATGTATGTGGAGATATACTCTAACATACATGTACAAGTCAGAGGACAGCTTCTGGGAGTTGGTTCTCACCTTCTACTAGGTCATCTTGAATGATTGAATTCAAAGCCTCGATGTCAACAGAAAGCATCTTTGTTCTCTCGTACATATCATCTTATTCACGTTTGCAAATTTTTGAAATGATTGAAACATTCACATTAAAAAGCAAACAAATATTGTATAACACCTAAATTAAACTTTTTAAATTTAGTTTGCAAAATGAAAACAAGGCCCACCTTAATCCAGACTGTCTCCAATGTATTAACATTTATTCTTATGTTTAAAGGTCTTATATTAAAGCCAACATATTTACTTCTGAGTAGTGTGTAGGTATGTGTGAGTATGGATTACTCTGGTATATAACTGGGGAGAGATGGAAGAACAAACACATCATTGGACATAAGCATTTCTCTTATACAGTTGTTAAAAGTATTTCAGGACATAGGAAGTCAGTTTTCAATAGAGCTTAAGTATTTGAACTGTAGCCATGTTTAAGCCTCCCACTTGAGACTGCATTAATAATGTATAGCATGTTATGTAACTCTACTCCACCTTTGTCCTTTTTCATCTTGTTATAAATGCTTTCAATATTTACTCTTGAAAGTATACAATGGATGTTTTGTTGATCTAGAGAGTATATTGTTGTGACAGAATTGGCCGAGTGCAGTGGAGTTCTAGTTCTCAATAAGGCTTCACAATAGGGAAACTGAAAAGTTTGGGTAGGGTTAGTATTTGGTCTCTCACTTCATTGAAATTATACAGTTAGAGATTATTTCCATGATAATATGACCATATTTCAGTGCTAATGAAAAGTTTAGCATTTAAGATGTATGTATATCTTCAAAAACATTCTTCTAAAGAGAGCTTCATCTATATATGATTATTGTTATACTTAAACCAAAGCTATAAAAGCCTCCCAATCTTACCAGATTAGATTGAAAGTCAAAGGAATGCGTGTTAGTTCTTTTGGCTATTAAAATCCTTACTATATTCAAACCACCCTAGTTTCCCAACCTGAACTATCTGAGAACAATTCATAGAGTAATTTCCTATATCGGCTTCCAGATAAGGTCACGGGATCATAATCCATGACAGTTTCCCCACACAGTTGTACACTTGACTCAAGAGATGGAGACTGAAAAAGACAGTGTGAAGAAAACCAGAGGAAGGAACCTTAACAAAACATCTACTACACTACAATGGAATCTATGTACAATGTAGGAAAAATCATTTAAAAAGGCCAAATTATCAAGTGGATAGTTGAAATGGACTGCAAAGAAGGCAAGTATAACTTCTTGGAGAGATATTTTTTTCCTTGTTGGCCTGAGACCCTAAGACAAAAATAAGTTATTGTTTGTATAAATGAGTATGTATAAGATATTACTAAGCTATTATACACATATATAATAAATTACTATAAACTTAAACACATTACTGTATCATGTAATTTGATTGTTTAAATTTAGGACATCCTTTACACAGTATCTATATGATAAACTTCTTCCAAATTATAGCACAAGCAATTAGATCTTTAATAAAAATAAATGGGGTTTTGTAAGCAAACTGGCTTAACATTATATACTTGATAAAACACACACATATATTTATTAGTTCTTCAATAATACCAGCAATTTTAAAATCATTTATTGTAATCTACCAAAATTCTAAATTTGTAGGTAATTTTATGACATTTTATAAATCATTTAAAAGTACCCTTAAGAAAAATATTTTCTTGCAAAGAATACAGTAGGTTTTTTTAAATATAGGCTTGAATAATATGTTTTTCACAGACAAGTTATGATGCTTTACATAGGACAAATAAGCTTGTGTTTCAAACAATCTCAAATGTCTGAGTTTTTAGAAAGGCATTCAATTGATGTACTGCAACACAGTTTTGTGTGCACGCTGATATCTCATTATTTATTGTGATTGGCTTTATGTCTTGGTGATGCTGGCATTGATCAGTTACCATAGAGATGTGTCAGGGTTTTAAGAAGAGAAGTGGGTTTAATCTCAGTGCATTACTTTGGTGACATACCAATATTATTCAAAAAGAATTAAATTAATTATGTTGACCAAATAACATGTAACATTCTTGTACCTCAGGGAAAAAGTTAATCTTGTAAATGTTTAGGACAAGATGATAAATCTCGCAGCAGTCTGTTTTGCCTGACTTTTTTTTTTTTTTTTTAATTTTGGTAAATAAAGGAAAGTTCCAAAAGACAGATTATCTTTTCTATGCCTCACATTCAACCAAAACTCATGTGGATATTCTCTAAATTAATCATGGACTTTCTGATGCAGATATTTTCACAAGGCACATGCAAACTCCAGTTTCCATAATGGCTTTGTACAACAGACTCAGGAGGTATTACTGGGGAAGCAAAAGCAGACTCTCTGAAGATGGGCTGAAGAGGATTCATAGCAGTGTGACAAGAACATTTGCATGGCTTCCTGTAGATCATATATTTGGCACATACAGGGTGTTTCGTGTGTGTATAGTGAATGCCAGGAGAGAAAAAGCTGAACCCACCCAGTCTGAGTGCTGGGTTACCAGGCATTGCTATCATTGATCTCAAGAATGAATGACAGTCACTGTCTCTTGATGCATCTGAGAATACCTGTCACAGAATACTCAGACTCTAGAATCCTAGCTTCTTGAAGACCCACATTGAAAAATTTCAGGAGACAGTGCAACTGTCTTAGAGTGAATTTGTGTATAATTTGTGTAGGCCTACATTTATTGGTATTCTTTCAATGAAGAAAGTTGAATGCGTTAGCACTAAATAAGTGACAGGGAAAACTTACTTCTTTGATTCACACATTATATTGGTAGAGGCTCATCTTGTGTTCTGTGACAAGTTTCACACACTGCAAATGCACCATTTTCCTGGACATGACTCTTTAGTCACTCCTCCTCCGAATTCTTTGTCTACTCATTCTATTTGCCATATGCTATGAGGCTCTCACTGAAACCATACCAGTGACTTTTCAGGTCGGTAAAAAAATAAATATTCCTTATGATAGGCTGTACTCATGTCTCCTTAAATCAGTGGGCTGGGATCATTGCAATTGGCAACAAATAAATATTCCATTGGTTTAGTGTTTACTAGAGCAAAGTAACAACCTAACTGAGGGCATACGGTGTCTAATGCATTAACTGACAGACTATAAGCCATGTATGCATTGCTTCCATGGCGTTTCCCCATGCCGTGATTCGTGTGTCCTAAGGTTACTTATTTAATGCATCGGATGATGATTACTATTGATTCATTTGATTCTCATACTAAAGTTCTGTAACTGACAAAAGTTAAGGCCTAAAATACAGTTTAATTTATTTTCATTTGTTTCTTGTTAAATATATACTTCAAGCAGGGAGACATATTTACAGAAGCTGTTAACAATACCATGAGTTTTTCTTTAGTATTTTGTTTGTTTGCTTGTATGTGTTATGAGCATGCATTTTAAAGGGAGACAGTGAAACAGGTTAACATTGTGGATCTGGAAAAGAACCTTTACTTATAAAACCAGATAACAAAGAAGCAAGGGTAAATACATTAGCTGATGAAATTTTGGGTGATTCTCTAAGAGACTTTTAATATATTCTGTCTGTTACCGAATCATCAGACACTAAAATGAATGCCAAAAGTAAGGTATGAAGGAGCAAGCTGCTACCAGGTCAGTGTGGGAATAAGGAAATACCCTGGGAAATGATGGTGCTGGCGCTGTACATGGTGCACGGTCCAGGTCCTCGGACATGTCCTCTCAGCTGAAGACCTGAAATCTCATGGGAAGCCCAATGGTTTCTATAGGTATCGAGAACTCTAACAGAAATATAGATGTAGGTCCAACTTAATAATGTTAGTTATCGACAGCATAATAACAAAGTCAGGGATTTCCAGTAATTTGACCATTACTTCTCCATCAAGGCTAAAATCTAACACCATGTTCTTTCTTAGTGTCCCACAATCCCAAAGAATATAACTGGATCTATAAAGAAATGGATAAATTGTGTCCTCTGCTAAGGTCAAATGTTCTTAGATGAACAGTTTTTCTGTAATGCCAACTATTTTGTTTAGATTCTAGGGTTTATTACATGTATCTTTGTTTTCTGCCTTAAGTTGACATACATATTTAAAGGACTCTCTCATAGAACATATTATGGCACTCTCTTGGCCTTCAGGCTCCAAATCAAGAAGTTTGATTATCTGGCAGTCCTGTTTATCATTATGGTAATTTATTTAACTTCCACATATTTTTCTAATTTTCAAATTATGTTCTCTAGGAAGCATTCAGCGCTAAACTTGGATAGAGATATGTAACCAGTAGGGGCATTTGAGCGCACATGTCTTAGCTCACTAGTACATCAACAACATTTCTACATGTTGAATCACCCTTTGAATCTAGAACTCCTTCAGAAGCACAAATTAGAAGGCAGCACACAGAGTTGTCAAGCAACTCTGCTTCAAGGCAGTACAATTCACACAAAAATGTAAAAACCAATTCATATAAGGTTGTTTCCCAAGAAGGAGTAATGTAAAGATTTCATTTGCTCCAGTACAAAATCTAAACAGGATTAGGATCAATTATTGTGCTGAGATCTATGTCTATGTAAATTAAATCCTTTACTTCAGTAAGTTAGTAACAAGTTATGCTTACTTAATTCAACTAAGGGTATAATACATGGTCATCTACTTCCTGTTTACATTTAAAATCTGAAGTGCCCTACTATTCTCCAATTGTTTGCCAACAACCTCTATTTTGCTGAAGGACTTCTGAACCACATGGTTGGCTAAAATTTGGAGAAATCACTATGTTCTCACCAACTGATGAGAATATTTATGGAAAAGATTCTGTGGTTGTCAAATATGACACTGAAAGTTATCTGTTAGACATGTCAAGCAGGAAAAACATGCAGGTGTTCTGATGTGCATGTCCTCATTCTGACAAATAACAGTATAGACCAATATTCATCAGAGGGATATAATCAGGATTTTACGTGAACTCCATGAATATCAGAGTACAGTATGCAAACTAGCACTTTTCTATTGATATATAATAGTAAGGAATTATTTATTTATGAAATGTATACTGAACTTCATGGTATCTTAATATTAATGTTCTTATAACTATTTTTGGTAGATATAAATAGAAGTTTAATTTATGTTTATTATTTACTTTCTTTTTGAGAAAATGTCATGCAATTGTTCCATTGATTTGTTATAACTTGCATGAAAGCTATTATTATTGGCCAATGTAAGATTAGGCACTGAGTTTGGTGGCTAGCCAACCAAGTACATGTAAATTCTTTCTAACAATATCTATGTCCTGTTATCTCAGATCAGCTTAACCTGATATTGTCCAACTGGGGATGGGATCTATAACCTCTTTCTCCCAGGGAAACTCATAAATCATTTCCAACCAGCTTGAGAGAAAAAAAATCATATACTTCTTTAGAAAGCGAACCACATAATGATTGTATTCCCCTGCTCTACAGCACCTTGCAGTTTACAAAGCATTTTCATGGCCATTATCTCACGTAATGTACTGCTTGCAAGCCTCTGGCTTCCTGGGAATTCTATTATCCAAATCTCTCAACAGCGACTTTCCAGTGCTATATGTTTCCCAAGCCTTGTTGGGTTTTCTTCTATCTTGCCTTTCTCCATCAATTTTATATTCCCGAAGTGTTATGGCTGTCCTCTCTAATCTTAAAAATTTATCTCTCCTCTCCTTCTCACTGCACCCAGTGCAGTAGACAATCTATATTGGTTGATGGTTTTCTCTCAATCTGACTTCCTACTGATCAGGCAAGCCTTTCTGGAATTAGGCATCCTCTTCTGTATCTTGGGTAGAATTTTCACTTTTCACTAAATAGTGCCCCATGAACATTTTGGCTTTTGTTTTTTTCCTAAATTGCCAATACCCTATTTATGATTTCCATTTTCTGAAGCAGGTAATTGCTTCTTAACAGTATCTATACTTACTTTATTTATCTCATGCCTAGCTTATAATCAGCCTTTCTGAAATTTTTATCTACCTTGCTAAAGTATACTTGCCTTATAATTTATGTTATAGAAAAATTCTGTGCAGAAATATATTTTCCCATTCAAAGAAGTTTTATTGAGTGGTTGAGAATAATATGGAAGGAAGCTAGTGGTAAGGATTTTTGATCATTGGCATTATATTAAAGAAAAAGATTTTTCCAAAATAACTATAAAACTGAAAATAATTAACTAAATCTCATAAAGAACACTATAAATAGACCTGTAACTTTCAATAAGAAACCATATTTCATTTTATACTAATAAGCTTAATATCATTTAGAAAGGTTTATGAAGTTTTAAATTATATGTGACAATTTTTGTGTGTAATGTTATACATGGCATTTTCTCTAGTATATATTGATTGTGCTCATGAGTGTGTGCACATATATTATATTTGCAGCTGAGTATGTATGCATGTAAGTTTTAGTACTGCCCAGAGGATGATATCAGATGTCTCTCTCTAATATGCTCGGTCTAATTTACTTTTTGATACAGAGTATCTCAGCAAACCCAGATATCATCAATTCTTCTAGTCTGGCTGAGCACTTAGACTCAGAGATCCACCTGACTCTGCCAGACAGGGATCAGTTCCAGACATAAGTGACGGCATAAGCATTTAATCAAGGAGCTGTGTTCCATATAAGAACTAAGTAAGCTATAAAATATCAGTGGGCAGTGATCATTGTGAAAATGTAGTATGGCAAGTCCTTTGTTGTGTATAAATAAGGGGGAGAGATGATTCCTATATGTAACTCAGTGTAGCCAGGAGGCATGTAAAATTGTATAGAATTGGAATTCTGCTGCATTGATGCATGCCTTATATTCTGTTCAAGGAAAAGGTAGGGCTCTGGTTCCCTATGGGAGGATGGGATTCTATATGCATAATTCATCTTACCTGTTCATTCCATTAGAGTCATTTTATTCAGAGATGTGGCAAACACAGGGTAACATAATGACAATGCAGAAAATAGAGAATGTTCATTTAAAAATATTTCTAGCCAGCTTTCAACAGTTCCATAGACTACCTTCAGCAATAAACGCTATTTTCATTTGAACTACTTCTTCCCTATTACTTAAAAGTGGATTGCTGAAAATTTAAGAGGCTAAGAAAATTAGCCTGCTCTCCTCTGCATTTCATCTAGTTTGCTTGTGATAGTTAACCAGAATTCACACCTATTTAACATCTTATGATTGAACAGAAATGCGTACTATACATTACAATGGCAAATGAGCCTTTTGAAAAATAGGTTGCAGAGAATATACCATAGACACTTCTGCCCTTCATGAATGTGCAGGGAAAGTCATAAGTATGTGAAAATTGAAATACTTTGGTATGTAATTTACTACTTTAGGCTACAGACAATTGGCCAAAAGCCAGTTTCTAAATAAATATTCATTGTTCTTCCCTAAAGGCACTCCCAACACATTTTACTAATAAGGATGTTGTTTAGTAGTGCATGCCAAAGGTCAGAGCCTAATGAAATTACCCTTTCATATTTGAATCTTTCTGAGAAAGAGATAACACAATTAGGAATGTGCATTTTTTTGACTAGATGAATTGAAACAGTCTTCAGTTTGTCAAAACAAATAAATATATGCTAATTAGTGCATAGTTGAGTTTAAAGTTGTTGATGAAGCTTTAAATTGTGTAGGACTAACTCTAATTATAAAGGCCAGTATTCCCTAGAATATATTTACTTCTATGTGGATGATTTGATTACAAAGCTATTTAAAAATTAATTCCTAAATACGCTCTTGAAATTTTGTACTTGAAAAATAACCTTAGACTGACAATCTTAGACTTCTGAATTAGTCCCACACACACATTTTATTTTGTACTTTCTTGTTTCTGACCATAGTTATTCTCAATGAATTTGACTGGAATTTAGTAATAAAATCTCTTTGGTGCCTCAATTAGTGGACGTTAATGAGAGGGGCTCCAGAAGCTTACTGAAAAGTGGAGCACACAGAATGAACACCCCACAATGCACATGCTAACATTGTGCATAGTACAAACCTTCAGGACTAGCTAGTCCACTCTAAATCCACAATGGATTTAGGACAGAAACAAAGTTTGTTTTTGAAGTGTGAAATTCTAGGACACAACTGTATCCTTCTGCAAAATTTTCTTTGGCAGTAGCATCCAAGACAATACCCTACCTTGACTGACTTAATGATTGGACCACAAATCTGATTGGACCACAAATCTGTTTCTACCCAATGGTTCATACAATCTATTTCAAGTAATACACATGGGTTTTGCCTGTATGTAATTGCAGAAATTATATTTCCATTTTATTATGTAGAATAATACATGAGTATTTTAATATGAGTTATTTTTCAATATATATAAAGGCATTATTGCTTGAGTATACTAATAAAACTCTTTTTGTATAAAAAAATATTCAATACATGTATTGTCTTCTTAAAAATCTGTATGTATGTGTAGACCAGGCTGGACTCAAACTCCTGATTCTCCTGGCTCTACCTGGGATTTGGCTTCAGCAAATCCTACTGACAGGGGGTAAAGAAATTGAACAGAAATATATAGCAGTGGGAGATAGAGAACTGGGAAGAGCTACTAGAAATTGCAAAATGCCTGGGAAGTGAGAGGCTCCCAGGACCCAATGAGAATGACTCTAGCCAAAATTCCCAACAAAAGGGAGATAGAACCTGTAGAGACCATATCCATTGGATAATCATGGACCAGGGTTGAGGAATGGGACCACCAAACTATCTAAAAAAATTTTTAACCCAGAATTGTTCCTCTCTAAAGGAAATACAGGGACAAAAACTGGACCAGAGATGGAAGAAAAGGCCATCTAGAGACAACCCCATACTAGGGATCCATTCCTTCTCCAGATACTAAACACAGACACTGTTGCTAATGCCAAGAAGTACTTGCTAACAGGAGTATGGTATAGTTGTTCCCTGAGAAGTTCTGCCAGCACTTGACCAATACAGATGTAGATACTCACAGACAACCATTGGACCAAGCAGACCTCAATGAAAGAGTAAGGGGAAAGACTGAAGGAGCTGAAGGGGATGGAAGCCCCATAGAAGAGCAACAATATCAACTACCTGGACCACCTAGAGGTCCCAGGGACTAAATAAATAACCAAAGACTATACATGGAGAACTCCAGCTACATATATAGCAGAAGTTTTCTTTATCTGACATCAATGCTAGAGCAGTGAAGCAGGAGTGGGTGGGTGGGTGAGAGAACACCCTCATATAGGCCAAAGGGATAAGGGATTGCAGAAGAGAAACCAGAAAGGCAGACAACATTTGAAATGTAAATAAATTTAAAAATTCAATAAAATGTATGTATGTATATATATATATATATATATATATATATATATGAAGCTCAAAGGATATGAGCAGATCTCCTGAAGGCCTGAGCTGAAGTCCATAGTGCCAGCATAAAAAGAACACAGTTGCCTAAGCTTTTAGCCCTGACATCAACACGTTTGAAGATAATTATATAATGCATCTCATAGATACACTTGCCTTTACCTATTCTTATGGAAAACTCTCAAGTTCTTGAACATAGGTCTAAAGTGCCCTAGTTACTGGAGAAATTATATTAGAAAAATTTCAACACTGAAAAATCATAGAGGTATTATAGTGAATAATTTCTGTTTGGTTGGATTTTTTTATTCCAGATGGCAATTAATTTCCCTTTGGTTAATCAGAAGTAAAAAGGATAAAGGACATGTTTTGTAAACTGATGCATATGAAAACTAACATTTTTCTTGTAAAAATTGTTCCCTCCATACACCAATTTCCATTAGCTAGAACAGATCTACAATATTTATAAAACAATCCAGATTTTCATTCTATATATTTTTTTTTCTTCCTAGGCAGTTTGCCAAGTTGTAGACACATAACTATCACTCTTCTGGCAATGTTAGTTTCTCCTAGGTCATTATTGTACTTATGATTGGAATGTCAGAATTATGTAAAGTTTATATTTCCATTTGAGAGAAAGAGAGTAATGCCTATCTTTGTTTTCTTTTCTATTGATTCCATTCACTTCAGTCTTTGATAATATAGTATGGAAATATAGATGAATTCAGAATTGTATCTCTGGATGCTCCAGTGTATACTGAATTACCCAAGCTCTTTTGATGTTACATATGAGGTCTCTTCTTCATACCTTTTTGCTGTTTGTCCCTGCTAGGCAGTATACATAAAAGATCTTGATGTCTTGGGTATAAAACATGGGAAGATACTGATACCAAGAAGAGGTACAAAAAGGGGATTAATAAAAGATGGAACTTTTGATCTTGGATGTTCAAAAGAGAATCTATTTTTCTGACTCTATAGCTGGAAAAAAAAGAGTAGGAGGACAATTGAAATTGTCTTTGCTTCCTGAATGGGATGATCACTTTAAGGTATAAAGGATCAAGGTTCAAATAATAGTAATGGGGATCTTTTGTGATTATCTTAATAAAACCTGTTCTCTAGGTACAAAGGAGCTTTTAGTTCATTAACTAAGAAAAAAAATGACCTGCTAAATATACAGTACATATATTAAGAAAACATTAGATTCTAAAGATCTAGAATCCTTCTTACAATAGATGGTCTTCTAAGGGACTACTGAGAAATTTGATAGATATGAACATGACACTACCCAAGCATAATAGAGAGTATTTCTAGTATTATACATTTACAGCTGTACTTGCATCATGACTAACATTGGTAGTTTCAGCATAAATGTGACAATGACAGGTGGATCTCTATGAAATTAAGGGCATCCTGATCTACATGGAGTCACAGCCTATATATTGAGGCTATCTCTTAAGAAGGGGGAAGAAAATAAAGTATGCAGAACAAATAATAAAATATCATTTAGAAACTAATTCTATTACTTCTGGGAATTGATCCAAAGGGAATAATAGAGGATGTGAATATCTACAAAGGTGCTCATTATGGCATTACCACTAATAGAGAAAAATAGAAAACAAGGTAATTGTTCAATTCTGGTACATGTATAGCATTACATGTAGAATGTGATAACATTATAGTGAACTAGACACAAGGAAGTTGAAGCCATATTATAAAGCAAAAAATTTTAAAAAGCAATAAATCCATGTTACCAAGTATAGCAAAATGTTTTCTAATCCAATAATCTGAAACATAGTGCTGTAACATCATAAATTATTTAGTGTAAACATGATGCTACAGGTATTAAATTTAACACCTGACCTCTTAAAAAATATTGTATAAAATTAACATCATCCTATCACTCTTTCTCTCTGTCTTTCTGTTTCTTTGTCTCTTTATCTCAGTTTCTGTCTTATCTCTGTCTCTGTTTCTGCCTCTGTCTCTCTGTCTCTCTGTTTCTGTCTCTCTCTTTCTGTGTGTGTGTGTGTGTGTGTGTGTGTGTGTGTGTGTGTTTGTGTACATGTGCACATGGGGGTATGTATATACACATACACATGGACACACATAGAACATACAACATATAAATAAATGTTTTAGATGTAGGACTCATCTTAAAATCTTTTATTATTTATGTCTAAATATTTAAAAATATTTCTAACATATTTTATCATGTATATTTAAATATTCAAAAATAAAAAAAATCAGGCTTTCTAAATACTTCATTTTGATGCATTTCAGATTAAAGGACAGTCAGAAAGATACAATTTCTCTAGTGGAAACAAATAGCGCCTCCCACAGACTAGGATAACCATAAGATAGGTCTAGTGAGGAGTCATCGCTAGAGGTGAATGCAGAGTATGCACATGCCTTAGGAGTTCAGAAAAGGCACAGGAAGGGCAATGATTGAATGAACACAAAAGATGGTTGTTTACGTAATATGCTTCATGAGGAAAGAGAGCACACAAGAGGAGAGAGAGCCATGGTTATAAGTAATTGGTCTCCCTCTTCTGCTACTGAATGATCATCTGTTAGGTCTTCTTACTCATCCATCTGAAAGAGGACAAAGGTTCAGGGAGCATCGTGGTTTCTATGATAGCAAAGAACATCGACAATGGTCAATTTAAAAGAAAGAGTATTGAGTATAACTGCTGAATTGTAAAATAATTTTTAAGCAAAATGAATGCATCAAAAAGACTATAGTAAATCACAGAGAAATAGTGTCAATGGTCATCTCAAAGAGTGTTACTATTGGATTGTAGGGAATTGTCATTTGCCTTTCTAGCATTCATGCCTAGGTCACTAACTAACTTTGGTGCTCTGTCTATATTAAATATTTTACTGTTAAAAACTGAAGCCTATTCATTTTTATTTTATGTTGGATATATGACTGAAAAATCTCTTCTAGTGATATATTGCTTTATCCATAGCTTAGAACTTCACTCAATGTTCTTCAAGATGCTGCTTCTGTCAAGGAACAACACACAACACATAAAACTCTCTCTCTCTCTCTCTCTCTCTCTCTCTCTCTCTCTACCTCTACCTCTCTCTCTCTTTCCCTCTCTCCCTCTCTCACTCTCTCCCTCTTTCTTTCTCTCTTTCTCATGCTCCCAGCCTAGATAGAGAATAAGAAACTTTAAAATGATCAACCATAAACTGATTATCTATTTAATACCTTTCTATCCAAGGTTTTGGAATCTATGTAGAAAAGGGAGCCGGAAGATTATGAGAAACACAGGGAGTGAATGACTTCAAAGAAACATGCTTTCCAGACTCAGCAGGGCCAATGTACATGTGAGCTCACAGAGACAGCAGGAATAAGACTTCCTTAAGCTCAAGGCAGACTAAATCCCAGAAAAAGGAGTGAAGATTGGTTGGATGTCTCATACCTAGTTAAAGAGTGAATGGCATTGATTGGTGAGTGGGGGAAAGTATTTGTTTATTATTTTTTCCAGTAGAGAAATACTTCTATATCTACCACACTCCAGGGAAATACCCACACCCATGACTAATTGACAAGCATAGACTAGATTTTTACGATTTTTAAAATTTGTTTGTTGAGAGAGTACATACAACCTGGAAGACAGGTTGGGGTAGATATATGGAAGAAAAGGAAAGGAATTAACATGATCAAAATATTGAAATGTAAGAGAAGAGAGCCATACCTAAAGTTTATAAAAATATGCCCCATTGTGTTTCTAACTATCCCTAGGCCTAAACCTGGAAACTTCTATCTTCCATACACTCTAATCTTCTTCAGTCATGGGATTTGAAGGCTTCTACTTCCAGCCTCCATCTGCTAACCCAGTCCTACATTATTGCAGCCTTTGAGAATGACTGCTGAATGACTCTATCTCTTCCAGAACTCTGGCTGGCTGGTTCATTTGAGCTGTTATGACTTAAACTCTTCCACCCTGACTGATTCCAATTGACTTTTCTCTATTTCTGATTGAATTGCTCTGCTTCAAGAGACAACTTCTGGATGTCATGATCTCAACTGCTCTACTCTGAACTGAGTTCAGTTGCATTCAACTGAACTGCATGGAACTAAACTGCACCAAACTGAACTGAACACCACTGAATTCAATTCCATTTTATTTTCCTTCCCTCAATGGTCTTTAAGTAGCCTCTCTTTCCTTTTTTTTTTTTCTCATGAGAGTTATGTATATCCTATCTCTGATTCATTCTGTCAAATATTTCTCTGATTCATCACTTTATCTGCCATTCAATTAGATGCCATTGCTTGGGGTTAAAACTGTATACTAAGAACCTGTCTATATTGCTGCTGCATCATGTCTTTACATGTAATCCTTGGCCAGAGGAGACATGTTGCAGGATTAAAATTCCCCTATAAAATATATTGTAGAGAATTCTACATTATATCATGTGTGTGTTTATATATAATTGCTATTTTAAAAAAAGAATAAAAAATATTGGGACCCGGAAAGAAGAAGGTAGCATTTGCATTCTTCTAAGATATTATCAGCATATTAAATTAGGTCAAATAACAGTCATTTGTAGAATAATTGTATGATATAACTTAGAATAAGAAAGAATAAAAAGGTTTAGTTTCATTTCATATAAAATGCAAATCTTAATAAAGGCAATATCACAGAAGAGAATGTGAACAGACAAGTAGACAGAGGCTTAGCATGTCTACTCCAAGGTAATCTTGTAAAAGAAGTGAGAAATGTAGTAGTGGTGGAAAGAGTTGCCAAAGTGTGCTGGGCAGTAGAGAGAAGGTAGATTGGGCAAAGGATAAAATGAATATGATTAAGAGAGTTCATATGAATTTTTGAAAGACTTATAAAACCCACAACAATATAACTGACATTTTTGTGCTTCAAATATTTATCTTAAGAGGTATTATAAATTTTGTTGTCATAATTTTATTACAATACAAAGTAGCTTGGGAGCTTATCTTGACTTTGAACATATAAAAAGTAAAATGTATTTATAAATGAAAAAAGAAGTGTGATGGCTCAGGGCAATTCCATGACATGTTCTTTTACATTGTCTGTTTGGTTGCTGATTTGGAGAGATTTAAAAATCAGAGGGACATGGAGAAGGACCTTTGCATATAACATGAAATCTAGTAACACATATTCTTGGTTTTGAAGACTGTATGTGAGAAAGGACGTGTTAAATGTACACTTAAGAAAGTACCGGAGTTATCAAATTTGCCTGATATAAAAATAAGATATATTATTAAATCTTAAGTTTAAGGGTATTATCCCACTATAAGAATCTTCATAATGGATTTTGTACCCAACTTTAAACCTATAAACTTAGCTAAATTTATTGTGTGGCTGTCACTACAAGGATAATCCTATGCTTCTGATCATTTTGTTCTAACTATGTGATTCTTATCAATACAGGACTGTTAAAACAAGTAAATAAAAGCCAAAACAAACCATCTATTTATCTTATAAATAAATAGTTTTATGATGGATATAATTGGTACGTTTAGATCAAGAAGAATGAGGCAGAGCATTAGACCTTTTAATATTGATGGTCAGAATAAAACAGAATCAACAATGTTCTGACAGCTGTTTTCAGTAATACAATTTCAATAATAACAGAAAATAGATCAACACTAGAGCTCCATGATAAAAATGAACAAATATCAATACTTTTCAATTCTTCATGCTGAAAGCACTTAGGAAGACTTTTCCATGTCAATTAGAATGCTCTCAAGGAGATACATGCTTGTTTGTTTGTTTGTTTTTTGTGTTTTTTTTTCCTTAGTCACCAGAATTAAATATCTATGTCCAGAAAAAAATGAAACACATAAAGTTTCCACTTTCTTAGGTACTTTGTAAGGACATGTAGCCATAGCATTAATCAAGTCTAAGTCTATTTTTACACTGAATAGCTCACAACTTGTAAACAATTTTCAGTTTTGCATTAAAAAAAAAAATTAAAACTCCCTGTCAATGCTGAGTTTATCCTGGCAAGCAGCCTGGTGGGAGTCTGGCATATTGAATCATTACCACATTTTGATGTTTTCCTCTCTCATTTTTTCATATGCATGAATAAATCCATAGAAGGAAAATGACATACTAATTTCCCTTTAGCTGACAGAATGCTATTGGCATCTTCATAGCATATTGAATGTCGGGCACCCAGAATAAACCCTAGGTTTGCCCTTCTGACTTTGACCAAGCAACCTCCTTCTCAATTTTCCAGTTTTCTGATGAATATTGTAGCAACAATTACTTCCATTGTAGCAAAATTTTGGCTAGTATGCAAAACAAAGGACAAGCCTAATAGTATTAAAGTACAGATTCACCTTAAAGTTTTGGTGGGAATTAGGAAGATAAAAATGAACTGGAAAATATCAGGCAGGAGAGTTAAAAGATATAATGTGATTAGAAAGCAAGGTATCAATGTATAGCTGACATTTTCAGCGCTTTTCATCTATTCCACTATGATGTTACCCAGATGTGTTTGAGGAAAAACTACCGCAATTAAAAAGGATGCAATTCTGAGAAGGCTGGTTCCAAGCTTCAGTGTGCTACATAGAACATTAGCTTTCAGGATATCCTAAGTAGAGATATTCATTGATAAGATATGGAAAAATTGTATGCAGAGTATATGATCATTTCTTTTCTGTTTCCATAATTTTATATGATAGTCACCAAAACAAACATGTGGCAAATGGGTTAATGCTACCTGATCCTGGAAGTACAGCCATCTAAATACACATTATTTATATGGGAAGACATGCTGTTAATTTTTATTTTAATTTTGAATCTGCCTATCTCAACAATGTAATAAATATTTACAATACTGAGAGTTAGAAGTATTCACAAAAGGTCTGTAAGTCTTTTCACTTTGTATATAGACATCAGCACAAGAATGTAGCTACACTGTATAGAATGGATCATTATACCACCCCTTTTTTGAAAAGGTTGTATCCTAGTAAGTAAGCACACTCAAGAAAAAGCGGGGCTACATAACAGAAAGTAAAGGAGCCTTTCATAAATATAAACATTAATCATATGAACCACTATGGCCTTTGTCTTGTATTGGCCACACAGAACAAAAGGTTCCCATTGAATTTAGAAAAAAAAAATAGAAACATCATTTTCAGCATCTTTAAAGTCATCTTGGAAAATAGATTCTGTTATACCTAATTTGACAACTGCTTAAAATATCCTAGAGATCTTAGGACACTTATTCAAGGTTTCAGAGCTATGAAACATGGCAGCTAGGTCTACAGTTTAAAAATTAAGCACAAAATAATTAAATCTGCATGCAACATGGACATTTCTGCCTGTTTTACCTTTGTTGCATAATCTACTTGGAACAGTTGCTTCAACTCCTGACCATATACTCACAACATTTAACACTAAACTCATGCAAAGAAGTTCCCTGTACTTTTAGTACATCTAATGTCCACCAAGTGTCAGAATTTTGTGATTGGACTTTTAAATTTAAATTACTGGTCAGTTACTTAACAGTTTTATGGGATCAGAACAAAGTAGAAGAGGCCTTTTAAAGCAACAGAGGGGAGTGGTTTGAAGTTGCAAAGCACAGGTAAAATGCATTTGTTTGCTAAGAACATTTAAAATTTGACATGACAGTTAGTGTGCTGAACAGCAGGCTGATATCCTGACATTGCCTGGTGTTCACAACAACAACAACAACAACAACAACAACAACACATAAGAACAGAATGATTAGGCAGATGATGAGTCAGAGTGTATTAGTTTGCTGATCTTAACTCTTAACAAAGTTAAATACAGAAAAATTCTACCATTATAATTAGAAAAGGGCCTCAAATATTGCAAAGAAGAGGCTTCAGAATAAAATGAATAAATGTTAGACATAAATGAGAATCATGCTGCACCAACAAAGTATAGTAAGTTATAATTAATAACAAGAGAAAGACATGTTCACCTTGAAAGTAATTCACCAGCCTGTTGAAGGCACCAAACACAAGGTTTCAAAGAAACCAGCTTTATTCATAGACTGCATATGTTAATATCTTTATAATGTTTTAATTGCTTATGTAGAGTGGCTGGGCAAGAAATAACCCCAGGATCTGGTTATTACTCTATACATAATAAATAATCATCATAACATAATAAATAATAGCATATTCAACATAAATGTCCTATTTACTTGTTAATCTGTAGAGTTCTTGGAAATAAACTGACACAATTGAATCTGTTTTATGACTTAAATAAGAGTTGAATATAATCAGTCTATTACTAAATTTAACATTGTATGTATTCAAGTAAAGAAAATATTGTCTTGCTTCAGCAATAACTTGAGCACACAACCATTTTTAGCATTCAGAGTGGATAAAACCCAAACACACAATAAGAATAAAATAGTAAAAAAACATGGACATGAGTCAATTTACTAGTAATTTCCATGAAAATTATATAAATCAATAAGAACTGAATCAAATGTGATAAAAATGAGCCATATTCCTTTGTATTTGATGAGGTATTTCTTTCTGAAGTTTGCCAAGTTAATTAATATTTCTCATGAAGATAGAAAATGTACCTGTCTGTCGTTGTTATATAATGTCAGCATCATGCAGTATAATCTAGAACTTAAGATAATTAATGCTATATATCCTTGCCTTTGAACAACACAGCTGTCAGCCATGCTGTTTTAAAATTAATACAGTCTTCTAGACTATAAATCAGAAATTATGATGCTATTATACAATGTTTCTTAAAAGGCACTTACGTTTAAAGGAAAACTGGATTCTGGGAGCAATTCACCTGTTAAAATAAAACATATTATTTATTGGTAGTCAGTAAATTACATAAAAAGTTATTTTTATACTTGGCAACATTGCAAGGCAACTTTGCAAAAAATTTTTCTAATCTCATTTACTTTCTTTTCTCTGCAAAATGAAAATAAACTCCTTGGTTGTAATAATGAAATGCTTTTCTGTTCAGTGCATGTGTACCCAAACCACAAAAGCTAATGAGTTTCATGTTTGAGAGCAAAACCAGAAATTACCTTGCATATTATGCAGGTCATGGGTATAGACTAGAACATATTCCACTCACTGAGTATAATGAGAAGCATGAGAATTAACATCTCCACAAGAAAGTTAAAGGGTTACGTACAGTAGACAATTTGACTTTTATCAAATAAAAGTAAGCATCACCAGAAAGACACAATTAACATAAAATGCACTCTTTTAAGCATTTCATTAGTTATTTAAATTTCTCATATAAGTTCTTGGTGTCACTGAACATCATTAACACTTGAGACAGTTTTATTTATGAAGCTTCACGATTATCACTGAGATACAATAGGCAGAAGCATATGTTATATGCAGCAAATCAAGTATGTGGAACAAATTGCACTGGATCAATATGGCACTTAGTGTTTATTGGAGGCAAGGAAGTGACTTCCTGGGAACAGGAAAAAAAAAAAACAGTTGCCGCGGAAGCTCTTTTAATGGCCCTTTATTTTCCATAGCATGTGAAATGTCATCTCAAAGTGGAGAGATTATGAACTGCAATTCCTCCAGGAGCATTGCTTGTTGGTCTGTGCAAAATGTCACATGTGCAAGTTTTTCACTGTGTTCATCATGATTTCTGCATGGATGCTTTATCTAGTTTGAGTTTATATATAGTATGTACCCATATAAAATTTTTGGTTGTATCGTGAGATATCCTTAGAAGATTGATAGCTTTTAGATACTAATTTGTAAACAAAGGAAGTTCCGGTGGGAAACTCATCTGAGTTCACTTGAGTGTTAAATTGTCAGGGCAACAAAATTGCTTCTCAATCTCACCCAAGATTGACTGGCTAATAAGATCAAGAAAGGGAGGGGTGCTCAGCTGAGCTGGAGAAGCTGTCTGGCAGATCTCCATGTTCTCTTACTGCTGGACAGAGCTTTTCCTCTAAAGTCCCCTGAGTAGGGTCATGAGCCTGTCCTGGGATATCCTCTGTCTATGCTTTCCCTGAAGCATCTTGCTTAGTACTGGCTTAGAGTCAATAAACAGTAAATGTGAAAATTTGCCTGTCTGTAGAGATGACTTCTTTACCTGTCTGCTTTGATATAAATATATAAAATCAGAAGAATACAAAATGACAATTCCAGGTTCAACACTGATAATTTCTGGAAAAGAAATTGCTTAACAAATAGAAAAACAACAATGTAGCTGCATCTGTTATCCTGTTACTGTGAACTTTCTACCATATCCAATTATGATTGTCACTTTAGCAAGCTAAGGGCTTTTCTCAATTTTCTCCTTCCTCATGTGGCTTGGCAAGTTGTAATCTTCCCATAGATATCAATATATTCCTTTCTCTTGAAAGGAAGCATATATTCTTCCATAAGAGTGCAAAAGCTTCATCCACTGTTTGGCTGTGGGTGTATGTATCTATCTGAGTCAGCTCCTGTGTGGAGTCTCTAAGAGAACAACATGACCCTGTCTGCAAGCATTAGAGAGTATCATCAATAGTGATATTATCAACAATAGGGATTGGAGCTTGTCCATAATGGGTCTCAATTTGGGCCAGTTATTGACTGGCCATTTCCTCAATCTTTGCTTCATACCCTGTGCCTGCATTTCTTGCAGACAGGATAAATTTGGGGTTGAATATTTTGTGGGTGGGTTGGTGCTCCTATTGCTCTACTGGGTTTCTTATCAGCCTACAGTAGGTGGCCTCTTCAGGTCCCATTTCTCCAATGTAGTGATTCACAGTTAAAATCACTCATTGTGGGCTCCAAAGGGGAAAAAAATCAACAGAGTCAAGTAACATGGACCCTTGGGGCTCTCAGAGTCTGAACTACCAACCAAAGAGCATGCATGGGCTATGGGCTAAACCTAAGCATCACAGCTTGACCTTCATGTGGGTCCTGAACAGCTGGAACTGGGGCAATTCCAAATGCATTTCCCAGCTCATGGAACATATTCTTCTAACTGGGCTGCCTTGTCTGGCCTCAGTCAGGGAGGAAGCGCCTAGCCTCTTACAGACTTGAAATGCTAGGATGGGGAGGGGGCACTCAGGGGGGTCCTCACCTCCTCAGAAGAGAAGGCAGAGTGTTGGGGGAAGGGTTTTGGGATGGGGGGCAAGGAAGGAGGAAGTGAGTAGGATATAAAGTGAATGTGTAAAAAAAAATAAATAAAATTTCATTTGAAAATAAATGGAAATATATTTAAGGAGCCACAGTCCTACCCTTGTACTCATCATAAAATGGATGTGAGAATGCTTGACAGGATTCCCAGATTTGTTGTTCAGGAGTCACAACTCCATGAGTTCAACAATTTAATGCAATGAAATAGTGGAGAGACACTGTCTTTTTTCTTCTTCCTGAATTCTAGTCTCTCTAATTCAGTCATAAGCCTAGTCTCTGCTCATCATAAAACAAATATGAAGGGAAAAAAGCTTCCTGTACTATTTAACACCATTATGATTAGCATGCATTCATCTCATAAAGAAAGGTTTCCACATAGATATTTTCATACATGTTCATATGTGCTTGGGACATTCTTCTCCCCCTTTCTATCCAGAGACTTTTTCTTCTTGTTTTGCATATTCCCTGCACATATGAGGAAAAGATGTGAGCCATCTCTCCCTCACTTCCTCCCTCTTCTTTCCTCCTTCTCTCTTCTTCTGTCTCTTCACAAAAGTCATTTCAAAATGGATCAGAGACCTGAATATGAGACCTGAAAAAAACTCTTGAGCACTATCAGGATTTCAAACATCTCTTCCTCCACAATTGAATTATCAGTTGGGTCCACATACAATATATACATGATTATGTGTTCAACTTTCTTTTTCAAGCAGTCGAGACAGTTTGTGATCTCATGTTTGCTTCAGGGTTGACAGAGGAAACACAAACTTAACTCTCCAAACCAGGAGACTTTTGAGATATAACGAAAGCAATAAGCATACACGATGTCAAAACAAAGTGTTCCAGGATTGTTCTGTTTCAGGGTAATAGTGCATTTCCTTAACTACTGCTGGAGATATCTTATCATTTATATTTAATCCTTAAATATATATCATAGAAATATCTGAGGAGTATTAAGCCCTCAAATAAAATTGACCAACACATTCAAATAAATGTGTTTATTTAGACCAGCAAGCAATAAATTTAGATTGGTATAAAGAGTTAGATGATAGCATAAATCAGAAGCACCAAGCAAAGAATACCATAGTGTCTTTTCTGGGCAAGCCATTGCTTATATTTCTCTGCACCTTGCTAACTACTCCCTCACCATCAACACATTCACCTTCATTAGCTGATTCTTAGCTAAATTTTGTGGCAGCTAGCATTTAATATTATACTTTAATGTACAATGGTGACTCAGGCATGAGAAGTGTAGACAAGGAGTAGATGATACAAGAATAGAACAGAAGTAGATGCTCAGAAATTAAAAGTCCCTTCTAGCTCCTTGGCAACAAGATCAGAGAAAAGTCCTCTGGGAAAATTTTAGTATAAGGTATTCAAAAGTTGAGGCTCCATATGAATAATCTGTAGAGGTAGTTCATAGAGCAAGAGCTCCTAACAGATACACTATTCCTTTTTGATGTTTGGTTCTCTGGTTAGGGTGTCTATTTATTGTAATATATGTGGGTACATGCTATACATATATTATTGGTTGTGTAAGGTAGATTGCCTTTTTTGTTTGGGATTGAAAAAAAAAAACTATTATTGTTGTTGTTCAAATTCTTGCTGATGTTTTATTTATTGTTTCAATTTATTTAGCCAGTTGCAAATAAACAGGGTAATGCCAAGCCCAGAGGGAAACCTCATTGTCTAGACTACTGCCAAGTAGACATTTTGGAACAAAATTGTTGAAGCCCTTGAAGAGATATGGGAATTCAAAGTTGTAGGTCAAGGTAATTACAGAGTGTCAAGGTGTTCCAAATATTTTAGATTGAAAGAAATACAGTGTCATTTTAGTACAAGAACAAACTCATGAATTTCAAAGTCATAAGAGAAATATAGAGAATGGAAACCATGAAAAAAAATGAGACCTGCTTAGGCATATTGGGACAAAACAGTAATTGCAATGGTAGGATTCTTAACTGTCATCCTGGCAATGGCATATAAAACAGCAGAGTTCTATAGGATTACAGGGCATAGTTGATAAATATTTTGGATGTATAAGAACAGAGATTTACAAAATATATTTTTAATATATCTCCAATTTTTGGGCTGAAAGACTAATGAACCATTTACCAAATGAGGAGTATAATAGAAAGGAGAATAAAATTAAAAGATAGAAAATGCAAGTTTATGCTCAACTGGCTCAAGTATTAGAATTCCAAAGTCCATCACTTTCCCAATAGTTGGAGCAACACAATGATATATTGAGATATGTTATGAGTCAGCTATGACTATATACAATGTATTATATGTAATATAACATTATATATTAATATATGGAGAAAGATGAAGAGCATAGATGTGTAGGTAGGTAGATAGATAGATAGATAGATAGATAGATAGATAGATAGATATGACATAGATTTCTCCTAATTTGTAATACAGGAAATTGACATGAACATATTGTGCTTCTTTGAAGATATTACAGTGTCTATAATATAACTGTAAAGGAGGGATAGTACTCCTGTTTCCTTTGTTTTAAATGTCATTACTCACAGAAATGATGTTGTAATTTAGAAGCCTTGTAGCTACAACTATGATTTCTTACTTGGTAAAGGAATAGGACATTTATCTTCTCGATTATGTAAAATAGTTATGCACTTTAGATTTAGCAAAGAAGACAGGGGAACCCACCAACGAACATTTTATCTAACCCTGGTGCAAAATCCTTTTGAAATTTAATCAGGAGTGGCTAAATAACTCATCACAAAGCAAAATGTAAATGGATATGTAGCTCTGCCCTCTAAGTCCACATTGATTTACTTAATTAGGGAACCAAAAACCATGTCCATGTCTATGTCTATTTAGATAGAGGACAGCGGATATGAAGCATGAAAATGAGCCAGGTGGCTCTTACAGTTGAATTGGTTACCTAGAAAGACATTTATATTCAAGTTTGTATTTTCATTTCTCTTTCTTTCAGTTTAGCCTCCAATGCTTTTTTTTAATGTAAATCTTTATTTGTGAAGTTCACGGTTGTTATGTGAATCCATTGTAGCAGAATCTGAGGAGTCTTACACATTTTGTGAAAATTACCATGGCTTTTCATAGTTATAAACAGCAACTGTACTCCCTTTGATAGAAAGGACAATTGAAATAATTTTTTAATCACTTTGTTTTAATTTTTGTTTATATAAGTTTATTTGAATTGTTAATCATCACCAAACTTAAAAGATTATCTGAAATTAGAGCATGCCATGTAATGCTATTTTGCTGGTTGCTAGAAATGGGCCATTACACTGCAGAAACTCACTGGTAGAATAATTTATTTTCTTGGCTTTCATTCTCCTTCAGTGTAATACGCAGAGACATGTTAGTATATTCATCTAAAGTCTTACACTCTCATAAAGGATAAAAAGAGAATTTATCATGCATATCCCAAAGCAGAAATATTACGTATCACTGAAGTTAGTGAAGCGCTGAGATGTGGTTGATTGTGTAAAGCGAACGGCAGTAGGATCGCTTGTAGAATTCTATAAAGTTCCACAATATAAAAGTATTTGTCTTTTCAAAAGTGTAAATTTCTTTAAAAATTCAATTATATTATATGCATCTAAAGAAATTTCATTACAAATACTGACCTGAGAGTAACATTGCCTGAATATAAAGACATCTTAATACTTAGTTTATTGATCATTATTAAGTACCATTTTTTTTCTTTCTGGTTATATTTAACTTTTTAAAAAGAGAAAATAATATTCACTATTTTATAAAGATACTGGGAAGAATACCTGAGTTTATATTTGTGGAGTTGTTAGAATACTGGCATGCCATTATCCTCTCACATATGTTAGTTTTTATAATATTTGAAGCCAGTCTACTTTTTTTTATTTTAGCTACAAAATTATCAAATGATAGATATAATGTTACCTTATCATTTTCTAGAGAAGAAATGGCACAATTACATAGAAATAAGCAGAAAATAAGTTAGCATGAAAAATATGAAAAGCAAATAGTTATCCCAAATTATATATAGAATAACAGAGGCACACTGGATAGAAAGGCATGCTACAGCACACTGCCACGGCTGGCACAAAGGTACCACTCTGCCCCAGTAAGTGCCTTATAACATATTCAGATAGTAAGTAGGAATAAATATTGTATTGGCAATATAAGGTTATTGATATAAAAAAGGATTACAAGACAAGCGAGATTTGGGGAATCATGCTATTTTATGTCAAATGCAAACAAAGTTCTACAAAGAATAGCCCTTACCATTATTATATATTCATCTAAGCCTGTTTCCAAATCAGTTTTGTTCACATTTACAATCAGTTACCCTGGAATAAGCTACCATGTCTGTCTTTTTAATGGCTAGGAACTCATATCTCATTATCTATACTGCTGAAAGGTTCAGTTAGCTTAACTAATACAGATGAATACATCCAAGTACAGGAAGAGACATCATGGGCCCTGAATGTTGTCATGTTGAGAATGGCGACAGAGAAAGAACAAATCTGTCCTAAGCACTGTGGAGGAGATTAAAGAAAAAAAAAATAACACATTGCAACACCAGAGAGTGACAGAAACCATTTTATTTCACATGGTCATGAAAATTTCTCAGAATATGTGACAATTATTCTAAGATAAAATATATATGAAAAGAATCAGTGTGTCTGGGAAAGGTTGGCAGTGTGGCATTGCAGCATGAATTGAACAGAGGAGCAAAAGCCTGACTAAAGGAACAGAATTTTGAAGACTGCAAGGAGAAAGGTGATTCAGAGACACATAAATGAGATGTGAAAGACAGCCTGGGAAGCATTCTTCATCGTGGAGACTACTTTCTTAGAACAAATGGTTAACAGTAAATATGATAGGGATAGTGATGTAGTCAGATTTTTTTTTTCTTTTATATCAATCCTTTTGGGAATTTTGTGAATGGGCAGAAAGTATCAAAGGGAAGAGTGGGAGAAAAAAGAGCCATAACAGTAGACAAAGCAAGAGGTGATGAGAGGGAAGAGTTGGGAGAGACATGGTGGCCTCAGTGGAGATAAGGCCAGAATAAATGATGGAGGATCTACCAAAGAGTAGTGATTGGTGGGAAGAGAGCAATTAAATCCAGCTCCTAAATTTCAGATTATGTAGGTGTTTTCCAATGTGTGAAGGAAAAGAAAAAGCATACTTGGAAAGATGACTATATATTTATATTGTAGAGTAAGCAAGTATGAGGATCGGTTATACTTCATACACTTCTATTGCATAGAGAGGCTTAGAGTAGATTATTCAATGTGATACCATATTTAGTTGGTTTGCATCTCAACCCCAGTGCTATTGATGTTTGGCAAGGGGCAACTGTGTATGTCTGCAGTGTAGGGTGTTTCTTATTATTTATTGTTTCTCTTTAATGAATAAACTTATGCACTCATGGGAAACAAAAATCTTTCCAGACACACAGGGTGATGAATGGGGAGGGAAGAAGCATATATCTGTAACTCAACTTGAGAATTCTTAAATTGCATATTTAGATATTAAAGGTAAAACTACAGTTTACCATCAGGGCAAAATAAGCCTGTCTATGAAGAGAGAGAGAAAAAAAAAACCTAAAGGGATCACTTCATGGGTTCTAAACTTAGAGAGACTGAAAAGGAGAACAAGTTCATGAAGACCAAAAGGTGAGATTTTTGTGAAATTTGGTGGATTGAAATCATGAGCAATATGTTGTTGACAGTTATAGAAAGAATTCATGAGAGGTTTATATGGGATTCCCATTAGCTAAATACAAAGAGAAAACCACTGTAAGATCCAGTCAAATTATACCTGAACTATAAACAATTATGGAATAGTCAAAATATAAAAATTACTATAATGATATATTATGTCAGCAAATCATTTGGCATGAACAAGATTCTAGCAATAGAATTTTTAAAACCTGGGGCCACTTCCTAGAAACATGAATATCAAAAACTTGCCTGATAATAATTTGAGAATCAACTCTAAAAGAAGAGTACATTAATGTCAACAAGACAGGTAGGAGTTCTAAATTATAAAGGTATAAGTTGTGGTGGGTTGGTTTTCAAAACATGATTAGGAGAAAAGCATTACACTGGCACTTAGATAAAAGCCTAAAACATCATTCTTTGGTACAGAAAACAACTTTCACATCTCTATAGGGCCATCATAATGTTCTTCATTGAATGTAAATTCCACAAACAAAATGAGCTGCTTGTCCTTGGACTGCTTGTTAAAATGCTTGTGGATCAGTGTATTTGAAAATTATTTTGTATACTGAAATATTTCACACATATTTTATATATGTAATACAATATAAGCTATGGAAATATCTTCATAATTCTTTGTGAAGGAATGGCTCTTATTTTCCTGTATTTCCCATAGCACTGTTATCATCTCATAACAAATCCTCCAGTGATGGCAGCAATCTTGTATTAAATTACGAGTGGGATATTCTTGAAGAGATTCATAAATTCAATAAAAGGTTTGAGCTGAGAAGGTGTAAGCTAAATGTAGTTAGAATCAGTAGAGTGACGTGAAAGATCCTTAATGTGGGGTTGAGGAATTGCTGTATTTCCTTGAACTTTATAAAAAGGAGTCACTCTTTCAATTCAAGGCTATTTGAAATTGCACGCGCAGAGAGTTGAGAATTTAGCATGTTCTGACAAGCAATTACTAAATATAAAAAAATATATTGTAAAACTTTTAGCAGTATCTGTGTATAGTAGTGATAGAGTTTAAACTTATTTTGAATTTCTGTCTTTTATTTTTATGAAGTTACTACCTTAATATTTTAGGATAGTCCCTCAGCTTCTATTTTTATATGCTCTTAAATTAATTTTGTATTTCTGCACATCCATATTCTTATATAAGCAAATATGAAGTAAAATTAAAAGAGACCAAATGTGGTTGAGATAATTATCCTAAATCACCTATATTGACATATTTGCCCATTGTCCATTTAATTAGCAGTTACTATTGATAATGTCTAAGTGTAAGATGTATAATTACTCCCTTCTGGGTTCCTAGCTGTCCATTTTACCCATGGTTTTCAATAATTACTGGTTCCTTCCCTGTTCAATATGTAGGAACATTCCTTCTAAAGAGCAATCTTGTGCATCGCCTATTAAAGTTATTGCCAGCCTCTCAAAAACTGAAGTAAAGGCTTTCACAAATAGCATTTCCAATGAATAATGCTGAAATCAGACTTTTTTTTTTTTTTCATTCCAAGTGCCTCAAGTAGTTGGCTCCTTTCCCATCGGCTACTTTGTAACTGTGAATATGACAACATGACGGTGATTCACAGATGCCAAAATATGACGAGCAGAGCAAATCTGTGTTCCAGATGTGATAAGGTGAGGACAGCAGAACTCGAAGCCCCAGGTGATTTCCACGAGGACACCTACATACAGCAGGTTCACTATCTATACCATGCAGCCGCCAACTCTAATAACCTGGTTGGGGGAGCAGTTCAGCAAGGAATGCAAATGATTGAAAAAAAAAAAAAAAACTGGGTTGCACAGTAACATCTTAAGCTGATTTGAGATATGCTTGCTTGAAAGGCATATGCCTCAGACTTGGAGAATGCCTTTTGTTATGTTCAACACACAGTGGGTTAGAACTATGAAAAATAAATAGAAATTATGAATGCCTTTTGAATTTCCTTCACCAAGCCTGCAATCCTATAAGCAATGCAATAACAAGTCAAATAACAGCTTGTTTCTTGTATTTTTTATCATAATATTTGGAAACTTATTTGAAATGCACATATGCTTCATAGATTAGGGGTTATTGTTACGCATCTAGGCAACAGAAAAAATAGATTGTGAACATGCATCATAGAAACAGCTACCATACATTCATACAAAGCACTTCTCAGGTTTGCATTGCACAACTCAGAAATAATAGAATCACAGATTATACAAGATTGTCATTACTACTTCTACACATACATCTATGAATATTTGACTAGTACATTCTGACTTCTGCCAAGCTTGATTGTCAGTTTTATTCATGAGAACCCATTTATGGCCCAAATTTATACTTAAAGCTCAATCTTTTTATGTTAAATCCAGGAAAAGGTTTTATTAGACATAACATACTGTAGGTCAATATTAGAACAGCATTGCCAGGATGAGGAAAAAATGAAGGGTATTTTCATGTCAAACTCCAATTCTAAACAGAGTGATCAAAATTAAGCTTGTAAATAAGAGCAAATATATCATTTTTTTTCTAATGCAAAAAATGTAATGACTTGACTTGAATGTACCTACAATCTTTAACCACAATGGCACAAGTTTTGGGTGAAAGTCACGTAGATTTTTGAATTTTTAAAACCTATTCTTTGAATGAATATGAAAAGAATTGTGAGGAATTTGGGAAAATAATTTTGCAAATTACCTAATACAGACATAAAGTAAATTTTAACATAGGTCATTTCCTAGTTATCTTCAAAAATATCCTTGTCACATTTTGATGGCAAACTATAAATTTCAAGGTTGTCTGCAGATGCCAAGCTGTCTATGGGAAAGAGGCTTGCTTGTGTGCCATTGTCTTTCAAGAAGCATGAGCAATACTAGTCACTTAGATAATTAAGAAGATTTGGAGAATCAGTTAGTGAATCCTACATGAATTGATGTAAACATGAAATTTGAGAATGATTTTAAACATTTTACTAGCTTAGCTGTGCAGATGTAGTAATTCATGAAATATAAACTACCAGTGCTTGTGGACATGGTTAAGTGATTAATGCCTTTTCTAGCAATAAAGAATGTTACGAGGTGTGAGTCCAGAGCGGTCAACCTAAGGGAGTCAGTTGAAGTAGATATGGTGTCTTAACTGTCAACTGTAAGAATGACATGGGGGTGTGGCATCTTATCAATAATTCCGGCCTCAGACAAATCTGACTAACTAGACTATCCATATTATTGAGCTCTAGGTTTGATTGAGGGACTTCAACTCAAAGAATAAACTAGAACAATTGAGGAGGGTGTTATCCTTTAAAGCAAACCAGGGCCTCTACATGCATGTGGATACATGTAAAACTGCACAATTTCATATACACACTAAAACTTGCACGTGCATGAATATGCACACACACACACACACACACACACAAACCAAGAAAGAATAAAAGAATTATAAACTATTATATATGCTTCATTATCTAAGGTAATTAAGATGATTTTCACTTTGGATATTTTTAAATAATTGTTTAAAATATCTACTTATTTAACACAAATTAGGAATGTCATAAAGGGATAAATAAGTTATTACTTTGGAAATGATTTCAAAAGTGAATAAATTGTACTTATTTATAGTTCTACTCATTCATAGTGATTCTATGAGGAAAAAAAAATACACCAATGGAAACTTGTTTTTCATAACACATTGTCACTTCTCAGCAAATATGAATCCTGAGAGGCATATATCTGTGTGATCACCACAACATGAATGTCAATGATGCATGTGTCTATGTGATCTATTTTAAATAAACATGCTATTACGCTTACTGAATGTTTTCTACCTGTTAAAAACCACTAAGTTTTGTTTATATATAATTTCACTTAAATAGGATCCTGATATCCTTATTTTTCCAATAAGAAGCTACTTTCAGATAGAAACTACTCTCCCCAATCATTCTCAGAGATGAGGAAAAAATATATATATATATATATTTTTTGAGCAGCTAGGGAAAATCACTTAGTGCTTCTGCGCTAAACAGAAAAAGAGCCATTAAAAATGGATGAACTATAAGTCAAACTTAAAGAGATACAAAATAATAAGGATTTAATAATGTATTTTTTTCTGGATTTGCAATATATATTTTTTTTCAAAAAGTGTATTTCACCAGTGTAGTTGCTAATAAATAGAGTTAGGATATTTTATTAACAAATAAGTTATATGGGGTATGAAAGAAATGACTTTGATTAGATGTATAGGAAGAGGGGTCATATTTAGTTGCTTGTCAAAAACCCTCAAGTGTTTAGCTTGAGAATAGATAGAACAAGGAGAGAGAGAGAGAGATTTTAGAGACGGTGGCCTCTGGAGGTTTTGCTATGATGAATGCAGTCAATATACTGAGATCAAAGCTTTCTGTTGAGACACACTAAATTAAATTACATCCAAATTTTCATTATTTTTCCCATGAAACATATTGTTTCTGTCTATATTAATTCCTAATTGCCATCACTGTGTTATTATTTCCTCTGAGATCGAAAGATTCTATCTTGGAAGGAACCTCCTTTGACAACCCAAAATAGCTTCACTAGACACCTCATTGCACAACTGCATATAAAAAAGTAAGGACTTCTGAGAGTCACTTTCAGAAAAGCCAAGCTAGGAAGAATGCTTTTAGAAAAGTCAACCTGCACACACTGAGCCCACACCAGTTGCCTTAAAGAAGCAGAAAAAAGCCAGGCACGTGGAAGTGGTTTAGAGCTATTAAATCATTTAGAAAGTTCACTCTCTAACTTGTTGAGTGTCCTGCAGACTATGTAATGTGCTGCCACATATGTGTGCTGTGGTGTACTTCAGTGATCCAGCAGGCTTTACCTCATGTATGCTTATTTTTAAAAATAACTCCCATTATATTCATTGGTCCACCAATTTTGACTTTGGTCGTAACTATATTTTGGACAGACATGTGACCCTTCTCTCTGGTATCATAGTTGTGTGTATGTTTGTGTGTTTGTGTGTGTGTGTGTTGTATCTCCCAGGAAATGTTTTTCTCACAGTGATTATACATCTGTTATCAAACATACATGTATGTTTAATAACAGCACAAACTGTCTAGATTCATGAAATGTTCTTAAATAGAGGATTCGACACTATAACGGCACTGTCCTTGTAATTTTTTGTGTGGCCCATAAGTATGTTTTTTATTTTTTTTATTTTTTTGAAAGATTGCGTTAGGGAATTCAGAATCTATCAGCAGAACAAATGAGAATTTCTTCAATAGTGGTGATGGTCTCCATGCTCTGAGATCTTACTGCAAAGATACTTAAGCTAGTAGGTGGGTAGGAACGACATTAATAAATGAGAACCAGGAGTTTAATAATGAAGTTAGAGTTTAGTACTTAAATAAGCATGGACGCAGGTAGTAGAAAAAATATATATCCCTATCTATCTATCTATCTATCTATCTATCTATCTATCTATCTATCTATTTATCTATCTATCTATCTATCCTAATTTACAACAATCAAAAATGTCTTCGTGTAACATATACCATATATTAGCATTTTTTCAGTGCTACTCATTGTTGTTTTGTTTTTCAGATGTTAAAATTTGAAATCTTATCACTTAAAATATACCACATCTTATCAGTGTATTTTTGCAGTACTGGACATTGAACCTTTGTGCTTGCCAAGCAAGCAGTCTTTCTCTGAGCTCCATCTCCAGCCTTGAATTATTACTTTTGAATGCCGTAAATGCCAAGGAAATAAAGAAATACAATGTGAAATCAAGATATGTTGGAGCCAATATTTAACCACATAGGTATAGATGATTAATAATAATAATAATAATAATAATAATAACAATAATAAATATCATATTTATTCCTTATGATATGTTTAAGACATTTTATATCATGATAGCATTGATACAGATAGGTAGGCTAAAACAAAGTTCAATAATACACTGGCCTGTTGGACCAAAGCCATATTGAGTAATACAAGCATTAGAGATAACACTAAAAATATTTAGCCACACCATTGGTAAGGAAATATAAGACAGATGTTAATGAGAGCATGAAATCAGTCTTAATAGCAAGATATCATCAAAACATAAGAAATCACTGCAAGTCATCTTAGGCAGAACTCACATGTAAGGGTCATGCCAGTCTCTCTAGCTCACAGTGAAGGATTCAGCATGTTCAAGATGATAGTGGAAGGGCAGTGTGGAGCCTGCTTGCCCTAAGGCTAAAATTATTTTCAGGTTATTTTGTTTTTCTGAGTTTGAGGTATTGGTGGATACTATGGCTTATCTTACTTCATAGTGTATGGACTTTGGCCATTAATATAGTAGATTTAGTAACATCATTAATATGTAAAATTATTAATATTTAGCATTCAGATAGGGTGGTATGCCAAAGTGGAACAAAAGAAAAGAGATATATACAATTATGAATTAAGTTTATGGCACACAAAGCATCATATATAATTTTATTTGCTGCATAAATACTTTCCAAGAAATTAAAGGGGTGATCTTTCTTGTCTGTCTGTCTGTCTGTCTGTCTGTCTGTCTGTCTGTCTCTCTCTCCTAATCACCCTCCAAACCTTTATTTCCCTCTCTTTCTTTGATGTTGTTGATTCATTCTTTCTAGTTGTTACATATGCCTTACTGAAGAAAAAAAAAAAAAAACTGTTCTAAACAGAATACTTGATCACTAAAAACCTTAAATGCTCTGTAATAAGTTCTTCACAGGGAATATAATTGTGTGTCACCCAAGCCTATGCTTTGGGTATCTATATTAAAGTAATCCCAATACCCAGTAATGTCCAGAAAGGGAGATTAGTGTATAAGGTAAGAAGATTTTTTTTTTTTTTTGCAATTACATCCTGGGATAATGCAAGCATATCCTTGAATCTCAGTCTAAGAAACTTCTACTTTATTCAAAAGGCAGTAAAAATCCACTGCAGGTTTTTGAGCTGGCTGACATAGCCAATGTCAGTGTTCGAAAGACAAACCTGACAGCTGTGCTTGGATCTTTTAGAGAAAAAGGAGAAGCTGAGGTTACTTAGGAAGCCCATTAAGTTGTGCAGAAAGCAGTATGCAGGCACTAGCATGGCTGTGAAAAATTAAATGTGATGTATTGATATTGCTTTGAAAGTTAATTACTATGAAATTATGACAAATAATTGTCATTTCATTGTACACACTACAAGACTATATGAATTAAAGAAAATATCTTAAGAAGTAATGGAGTTGAAGCAAACATAGAACAAAAAATGTGTCAGAGAGAGAGAGAGAGAGAGAGAGAGAGAGAGTCAAAATCTTGTGAAAACTTGCTTACTATCCTGAAAAATAGTCCTCCAGTGAACAGCCTTCAGGCTGTATTTTCAGGAATTATATTTTAGTAGTGGTCAATTTTTCAACCCAACAGGTGTTACTTCTCTCCATAAATTTGATTCCCAGTCAATATTTCTTATCCATAATCTGCTCAAGGTTTTTTCACAGTTAAAAATAACCAAGGTTAAAAGGTCTTGTAAATATGTAGCATCATTAAACATTGGCCATACAAAGTGTGCACTAGTGTTTTGATGTGCTGAAGCCAAGGTTACAATAGGTCTACTTGCCATTCTTTTTTCTTAGACAACAGTGATAAATAAATAGTGAAGCCCATTATTTACAGCCCCACTGCCAGAAGTTGCCATTATTTCCCCTATCCAAAAATGAAAAATTAAAAAAAAAAGTGATGTTGGTTATTTCTGTAAGACATGGCTACATCTTATACCCTCCAAACATACTTTAAAAGACCCTAAAGTTGATTTAATACTTCAGATGCTAAAGAAATGAACGATTACATTTAGCTTTATTCCAGATATATGCTTCTTGCTTGAGAGTGAGGCTGTAAAATGTTCAACAAATCAGTATCTATATTTTATCCCCATATATGACGGGGGAAATCTCCTCAGTTTAGATTGCAGCACACAGTTGTGCAGTACTGGAATGGATTGAAATTGCATGGGAAGCTGATATACACTTAATGGGCAGAAAATGGGTAGCTGATAATCTTCCAGGCATCCTCCTAATTCACTCATTCATGTCAGAGAAGACACTCCTACAGCTGACTTTAATCTTTGCTACCATAAACAGGAGACCACATTTAAGTCTTCTACACAAGGACCCCATTCACAACCTAGTGAAAAGCTTTTAATTTCCTGATACTGCTTTGAATGAAAACCCTTACTCTTCCTCTCCCAGCCCACACAACTCACTGGTTCTTCTGCATCACGGCTCAGTAGGCACTAGACTAACTGGTACATTTTAGTAACAGTGAATACATCTGTGCTACTCTGTCTGTTATTGCTCAAGCCCAGAATGGCAAATAAATATTTTTATTTTAATTTTCATATTAAAATATAATTATATCATTTCTTCCTTTCCTTACTCTGAAACCTCCTATAAACCTTTTTTGCACATTAACTTTTAATTTCTTCTCCCTTATTACAGTGGAATTTTGTAATATCCACTGCCATAACCAACTCAGTGAACCTTTCATCTGTTTTCCTAATCTGCAGTGCTTCTGTATTTGTAAAAGTTTGCTAACGTATAGGATAGGTATTTATTCTCACTTTTGCACTAACATAGAATCTAACATAGTTGGGTGGTATTGGCATACATATTTTAATCCAAACATTTGGGAGGCAGAGATCTCTATGAGTTCAAGACTAGCCTACAGAGCTAGTCTCATGACAGCCAAGGTTACACAAAGAAACACTGTATGAACCATCTCCCCTTTGTTCTGGCTCAGAGGGGGGGGGAGACAGACACAGAGAGATAGATATAGAGAGAGACACAGAGACAGAGATGCAGAGAGAGACATAGAGAGGCAGAGAGAGACAGAGAGACACAGAGAGTGAGACACACAGAGAGAAACAGACAAAGACAGAGAGACAGAAAATCTTTCTAACATAGTTGCTTATTCTAGTTTTATTTCTTTGCTCCATGAGTAAAATAAAGTAAAATAAAATAAAGATGTTTTATTACACCACTAGTAAAAGTAACTTAGAGAAGCAAATTGTGTTTTTCAGATGATACTTCCATGTCACAGTATATCATTGAGTGAAATTAGGGCAGGGACTCAAGAATGACCTCATGAAGAAACTAGGGGAGGCTGTTACTTACTGGCTTGCTCACTGAGTCATGCCCTGCTCAATTTCTTACACAGCATAGGCACACCTGCCTAGAGAGTGCTACCCATAGTGGGCTGGACTCTCCCACATCCCACACCAGTCAATAAATCTACAATTGCCATCCCGAAAGAAGCAATTCCTCATTTGAATATTCTTCTTCCCAGGTAACACTAAATTGTATATCATGGACCATAAAAGTTAACCAGTTATCACTAGTCTAGGTTTTTTGTTATTCCAGATGAACTTGCTAATTGTCTTTTCTAGATCCTTGAAGAATTGAGTTGGAATTTTGATGGGGATTGCATTGAATCTGTAGATAGCTTTTGGCACGATAGCCTTTTTTACTATATTGATTCTGCCAATCCATGAGCATGGGAGATCCTTCCATCTTCTGAGATCTTCCTCAATTTCTTTCTTCAGAGACTTGAAGTTCTTGTCATACAAATCTT
>LR749646.1:260187-314134 GCA_902729485.2 Mus minutoides | reverse complement strand
CTCTCCTCCTCTCTCCGTCTCTCTCCTCCTCTCTCCTCTCTCCTCTCTCCTCTCTCCTCTCTCCTCTCTCCTCTCTTTCCCTCCATCCGTCCCACCCTCCCTCCTCTCACTCCTCCTTTTCCCTCCCTCCCTATCTCTCTCTCTTTATCTCTCCCTCCTTCTCTCCCCTCCCCTTCCCTCCTCTTCCTCTCTACTTCCCTCCCCTGCACCCCTCCCATTGTTTTTATCCTTTTAGCTAAAAGCTCTCATTATCTTAAATTATTTCCTGGAGAATTTATATCTACACACTGGTTTTAAAATATCCATCATGCCAATAGCAAGCAAATAGTATGTTTGTTTACGTGCATTTAAATTAGAAATGTGGAAACTCTGGAGTGTTGCATAAAATAAGTAAAAAAGAAAAATGTAGAGGATGCTTATTGAATGCACACTTAAAAGCACTTAATTCCCACCTCACTCAAAAAATTCAGCGACCACCTTATGAATCATGTATAGTCTATGACCATAAGATCCTGAAAGCACTTGACCTCATATAGATTGATAAACATTGCATTAATTTAAAAACGAACAAACCAACAGACAAAAACAAACATAACAAAACAGTGCATCTTATTCCGCTCCATCTCTCTAAATCACTATACTGTGGGTTTCTAATTTCTGAGAGCTAAGCACATACATTCTCACAAATGCCTGATTTTGTCCCAGAAACTTCTCCATAGCATGACCATGACGTTATTTTGTTTTGAGCATATAAATTTCACACTTCATTAAATTTTCCATTGCTTCTATCCTTTTTTTTTTAAATAAACAAAGTAATTATCAGTGTTGATCTGAAAACCTGATAGGAAAGTATCTTCTCATTGAATAAAGCCAGCCCCAGACAAGAAACTAAGCTTGCAGTTCCAAGATTCTCAGATCTCTGCTTTCTTGCACAGTAAGTCAGTCACATACTCAAGTATATGCTCACTTACTATATTAAAAAAAATGGAAAGAGGAAATTCAAATATAGAAGATTCTTTGGCAGCACTGTGATAGTTAGACAAATTTTCTATGTTAAAATATTGGAGTTATCGTCTCCTCTAAAGAAAGTAAAATTGAGACTGAAAACTGGTTTGAGAAGCCGAGAAAACCCCATAAAGGCATAAAGCAACATATCGCAAGAAATATGCTTCTGCCTCATTACAAAATATATGTGCTTGAGAAAACAGAGTGATTACCCTCATGTTGCCATAGCTACCATGTTACCATAAAAAAATATTGCAGACGTGAATCCCACTATATTATTAGAGGACAAAATGCTAAAGACATTTGACTTGACAGAAATTCTAAATCTATTTCCCCACGGAATGCCCGGAATTTTAGTCACTTTGAAGTGAGTGACCTGTCACTGGAGAGACACTAGTCATTCAGTGCACTCTTTCCTAAGCCATGTGCTATCTGCACAGTACAAATTGAACGTCTGCACACTGGGTTACTAAGAATCAATCACAGTGGGAAGCTGCTGCATAGCTTATGTAAAGCATTCTGTTTTAATGGGCTTGGTTCTTAGATTCTGGAATAAACCAATTCTTCTTAAGCTCCTGTTAGTTAGAAAGATTTCCTCTCTTTAACAAAATGCCTTTGAATTGTCTTTAACTCTGTTGACTGTTACTGTACAAGAAACAAGGCAGATCTGTGGGAAAATGGGGTTTTCTTTGCTTCTCAAATAGCAAGATATATGAGTATTAGTTCCTCCTTGTTCTAAAGCACAACTATCATGCAGGTATAATCATCAATGTATGTATATTGCTATCTTATTGATAATTATATTTCAAAGCATGTTTCTATGATGGATACTGTTCTTATGTTTCCCGGGATTTTAATGAATTGCTATCATTGATTTTTCCTATGTATAACCAAGATAAGACACTGTGTTGGTGAGGAGCACCTTTTTGTTACATTTCTGAATTTGATTGCAAGGCCACTAGTGTCCTTCATTAATGTCACCCTTTTAACTTTTTTCTTCCAACCTTCCTATTCAGTGTGTAACCTGTAAAGGAGCTCAGTCATGATTCTAGAAAGCACAAGAAATTTTCAGTAGTTACTCACTAGCCTTGTTGGTATTTTTACAGAAATAAAAGCAGTGATATTGATGGTGATTACTTACAATGTTCTGTGTTTCACCATACCCTTTACTAAGATTTGAGCTATCAATAATAGTATATATATATATATATATATATATATATATATATATATATTTGATTTATATTTGAAGTTAGCATTAAACTAAAATGTTTAATCATGTAAAACTAAAATACAAAAAAAAAAAAAATTCAAGAAGTATATATTGTTTTTAACCTAACATTCTTTCCTGGAAGACTTAAGTCTGAGAATAAAACTGGAGTATAAAATTCATACATTTAGAAAGATGTGCATTGTAGATGCTGAGCACCCTGTGTCAGGTGTGAAATATCACAATCTGTCTACCAACCCGTCAAAATTATCTAAATTTATACCTGACTGATATTCATATCTTTATCTACTAAAACATATCACAACTTGAAAAGAGAAAGTATAAAAAAAATCAATAAATCTACCAATAAACCTGGTACTTTTGCTGTTTTATGAAATGACAATTAGACCAGTTTTACCTGAAAGGATTTAAAGTGATATCAACTTCTAAGAAGACACACACCTGAACTCGTCTCCAATTCTATTTAACAAATAAAAATACAATTTCCATTGGGATTTTCTCCCTGTTTGTGACATCTGCCTATTTTTGTATGTTTCTGTGACTTTGGCTCTGAGTTTTACCTTCTTCCTTCATGACTATCAGCGTGTCTTTACCTACTATTTGTAAAATGCCAGAAAAATAACTTCTCTATAAATGACTGCCCAATGATAGATTATTATTTTTATTTTCCTCTGTATTTGAGATATCAGATGATCAAACACCTGATAATATTTTTTAAGTTATTAAAGTAGATTTTGTGACAAATATTAAGTAATAGTATTTCCACTTATCAATGAAATGTTCCATGGGATAAAACATGTCTATGAATAAATGTCCATGCATGTACTTAAGAGTTTTCTGTTTTCAACAACAGAGAAACTAAGAGAAGTAAATCTACTATTGCAGCCTTAGTGAATTCAAAAATTACTTTGTTAATAACCCAATAGTTTTCTTTTTTATTGGATATTTTCTTTATTTACATTTCAAACATTATCCCCTTTCCTGTTTTCCCCTCCAAAAAACACCCTCCCTGTACTGGCTAGGTTTGTGTCAACTTGACACAGGCTGGAGTTATCACAGAGAAAGGAGCTTCAGTTGGGGAAATGCCTCCAGGAGATCCAGCTGTAAGACATTTTCGAAATTAGTGATCAAGGGGGGGAGGTCGCCTTGTGGGTGGTGCCATCCTTGGGCTGGTAGTCTTGGGTTCTATAAGAGAGCAGGCTGAGCAAGCCAGGGGAAGCAAGCCAGTAAAGAACATCCCTTCATGGCCTCTGCATCAGCTCGTGCTTCCTGACCTGTGTGAATTCTAGTTGTCTTAGTCAGGGTATCTATTCCTGGACAACATCATGACCAAGAAGCAAGTTGGGGAGGAAAGGGTTTATTCAGCTTACACTTCCATACAGCTGTTCATCACCAAGGAAGTCAGGACTGGAACTCAAGCAGGTCAGGAAGCAGGAGCTGATGCAGAAGCCATGGAGGGATGTTCCTTACTGGCTTGCTTCTCCTGGCTTGCTCAGCCTGCTCTCTTATAGAACCCAAGACTGCCAGCCCAGAGATGGCCCCACCCACAAGGGGCCCTTGATCACTAATTGAGAAAATGCCTCACAGCTAGATCTCATGGAGGCATTTCCCCAACTGAAGCTCCTTTCTCTGAGGCATTTGCCCAACTGAAGCTCCTTTCTCTGTGATAATCCCAGCTGTGTCAAGTTGACACTCAAAACTAGCCAGTACACCAGTCCTGACATCCTTTGGTGATCAACAGCAATGTGGAAAGTGTAAGCTGAATAAATCCTTTCCTCCCCAACTTGCTTCTTGGTCATAATATTTTGTCCAGGAATAGATACCCTGGTTAAGACACCCCCCCTCTCCCCTCTCCCCTCCCCCTGCTCACCAACCTACCCACTCCTGCTTCCTGGCCCTAGCATTCTCCTAAACAAAGATTTATACCATGTGTACACATATAGATAGGACCTGAACATTTTGTCTATTTAATTTTTAGAAGATTCTTCATTCTAATACTAATATTAATGTGTGTTAATATTAATACATATTAATAGGCATAAATGTCATTTGAATATATTATTTTTAAAGGTTAGTAAAATTATATGACAAGCTTTTAATTGAATAATTATCTAAACTTTTTGATCCTTCTGAAGTGTGGAATGTGTCATAAATAAGAGCTCAAGTCTTTCTACTACATCTGTTGGGCACAATGCCAGGTAACTCATTTAACTCATGAAAATATGTCAGAGACAATAAAACAAGTGTTTGGATGGGTAGCAAATATATGGCTAGTGATGTAATAATTCGTGACAACATTTTCTGATCTTCAAAGCAGAGGAGTGACTGGGGCAAATCTGTCACTACATCTTAACTCACTTATCAACTAACTTCAGGAACTTGCACCGACTTAAGGAAAAAATTTGGGCCTCAATATTTATCTTTTTGGTTGTTGTTTTGCTTTTATAAACAATACACATATTGCTTAAGTGAAATTAAAGGCAGGGTAAACATTCTCTTTAGACAGCTAGAAACTGTGATATACAGTGTTCAAATAGAAACTACTATGAAAAAAAAAACACATTGACCAGCATTTAAGAAAGTTTCAATGTAATATTAGGAAGTACAAATCAAAAGAATATCAATTCCAAAAACAATAATTTTAATGGCTTTAGTTCTTTTATTATGAATTTGTAAATATCTCTTATGAGTGCAGGTCCTTCATCAAAATTTACTATTAGTCCCTCTCCTGTGAATTAAGTTTCAGTTCATGGTAAAACCTGATGTTGAGTAAAATGTGATGGTGTATGTGTTTAAGACATGGCATATATAAATATAAATATATATATATATATATATATATATATAAGCAAACTGACATAAAGTTAGTTATGGATTTGCATGCAATTTATTGGAGCTACTTATATTTGAAATTCAACTTGGGAATTAATATGTGCAAATAAATTATTAAGATATGTATTTATAATCTAGTTTTCTACAGTAGATTATTAAAATGTAGATACCCTATTTTCTAATCTATAAGGATGCATAATACAAGATTATAAGTAACTTAATCCATATTGCATATGCTTGAATAAAAATTTAAATTCCGCAGTTTCTTTCAATATTTAATTATAAGGTATAAAGTATATATTTCCTTCAGGTGCAAGGTATTTTAAGTAACAAATGCTATTTTTATACTAGTCTATAATAAAATTTATACTATGTATTAATTTTATAACAGTTAAATGGAATATCATTCTTCTGCATAGTACAATATATGCATATTTCTGTCCCAAAATCCCGTGGAAGTCAAGAACATCATTTAATATCTGATCTCTCTCTCTCTCTCTCTCTCTCTCTCTCTCTCTCTCTCTCACACACACACAAGATTGTGAAAAGCTTTTGGATCCAAACTTAAGAGCATACATCAGGTTAAATTTGAACTGCGAAAACATAACATTATCCAGTAGTGTGATCATAAAGGAGTTGCTGTTACAAGCCCACATTTACTTCACAGATATCACAGAACCTACGTGCTATTACTAACATTTGCTGCTTAGGCATTCCTATAGGATCTAGGGTACTCAAAGTTCTACACAATTTGCGAGAAGATGTCTTTTTCAGTAATGACCATTTGTAAGGCTTATGAAACAGAGCTAGGGGAAAATGAGAAAGACAGAGTGGGGGGGGCAGCTATGTGGGTACACAGGAATAAACTTAAACCCTGGGAGACCTGGAACCAATTATTTAGTAAGGGCTTCCCATTACTATAACCTCAACCATATAGCAGCGAATTAAATAAAACCAAAAGCTATTGTTTTATATTATTGCCAAGGTGCCAGTGGGTTTTAGTGATATGAGGTCGCTTTTGGGGATCTTATTAAAATACTTGGTTTACTGGATGAGGTTGTTCTGGGTATTAAAACTTCTGAGATTCTGTCTCAGTTTCTCACATGCTTATAAGATTCATGCTAATGCAGCATGCTTTTGAGCCTGTCAACAAGGATGGACTGATGGAATGACAGAGAAGCTAACCTGGAAGGAGCAAAATGGAGAATTGCCACATTCAGAATGAAGTCTAAAACAAGAAAGGCAAATGTACAGGCCCTTGCTTTTTCTTATATATTCCTTTATTAAGTCTTTCATGAAATATTTTTTGTATTAGATTCTCTACACATGAGCCTTTTAATCATCATTGAAATGATCTGCTCAAAGGGCAATAGAGAGGATTTCTTGCTACCATGGGAAAAGTTTAGAGGAATTTTATTAATGAGTTCATGATTGAAATCATACCAGTATGAATTCATTGTACCTGTCCCTTTACACTGAAGAACAGTGCTTATACTCACTGAAGTAAGGTGGAAGACAGGAACAAATAACAGGTGTACAGAGAGTCCTTCTCTTTAGGAACAGCATTCATTATGAAAGTAAATTCAGCCTGCAAAATTTCTCTAAAGATAACATGTTTGTTATTGTAGTATCATGCTTGTTTTTGTAAGATACATCAGATAAAATAACCTAGAATGATTAGCAGCAATCATTGAAGAATAAATTATTCCTACATGGTCTGGAGTGAAGGTAGCAATTTACATGTTACTTTAAGTAGTGTTAACTATTCAAATGCTCAGATTAGTTCATTAAATAATGTTTTTGAATTTTCAAAGCTGTATATAATCATAATTACTAGGGGTATTGAAATAATTTGATGATTCCAATAATGATAACCTCATTTTATTTGAAACAAAACATATAGAAAAATTTTGAGATCTGAACCCATTGTGGACAATTGAATTAACTCTTCTTCTATACTATATATTAATATATGCACTATACATTCTATTTCATGGCTTTGAACACTTTAAGATTTCATATGAGGAAAAACTGCATTTAAGGTGTTTCCATCTGATACTAAAGAGTAAGTCACACTGAGAAATGACCTCACTTGAATGACCAGGAAGAGGACTGTCTCGATAGGCTATGTTTTCATTTATTACCCTGGAGCTTTTCAGCTTCATGTGTATAACAGAATTATACTAATACATAAGGGAGGGATTGGTGACATACAGATACCTGGGATACACCCACCAGCATGTCAATTTATCTAGTTGAGAACAGAATTAAGAGCACATATTTTAAACAAGTTCCCAGGAGATAGAGTGGTGGTGACATGTATACCAAACGTTAGGAGCACTGTGCTGTCACATATTACATGCAGTTTCTCCTGCCCTTCTTCCCATATCTATACTTTAAGGCCTGGAACCTCTACTTCTTAGTTAGTTACCATACTATTCCACTGATAAAATATTAGGAGCCTGAAACAGAATATGGGTTTAGGGAGGCATATAATAAATACATTGGCAAAAGTAGATGATTGAAGAACATTCTTGATACCTATAATGGTTCAGTTGTTCTTTAAATCTAATCATGCAGACTGAGATAGAATCCCAGAAGGTTAGTTAAGCTTCTCAAGTTTACAGACAAGCCAAGAGAGTTCCAGAGAATTTAACTAAAACAACTAAATATCAGAAAGCCGGGAGAACAATTGAATACTGGTATTTCCCTTACTTAAAAGAACACAGCATATTAAGATCTCCAGGGAAAAATCAGATAATGAACCATTTCTTTTAATGTTTCACCTTTTGTTCCAAACTGAAAAAAATGGAAAACAAAGGAATTTGAATTTTTGTGCGTAGCTTGTGTGTTGTGCTATGATGTGGCACACAGAGTGGAAACTGCATGAGATTTCAAACACAAGGACCTTTCCATTAAAATTGTACCTTCTAGTTAGGGAGACATAATTCACATGAATCACAGACAGTGATACCAGGGAGCATAAATTGGAAGTAGCATACTCCTTGTTAGACATAAACTAGCAGGCAGGCAGAAAAATGTCCTTTGACCACAGAATGGAACATCTTCCACAGTAAAGATGAGTCTGAGCAGGGCCTGAAGAAAGATGTTTGGGATTGCAAGAGCACGAAGAGAGGGCAAATAACTCAATTTAGGTACGGAGCCTATCATATAACACTGATATCAAAAGGCGTGTTTTAAATGGGAAAGATATAACTTGTAAAGAATGTGTTTGCAAACTGGGAAAATATTTGATGTGCCTAACATTGCCATGATCACTTAGAGAGGATATGGAACATAAGGCTGGTGGATTTTACTGCTGCTTTGAGCACAGTTTATTTTATTCACTATCCTCAGACAATCCATATTGTTAATCTAAAACTCTTTATCTGATTTTGAACAGTATTTATGAGGGTGCCTCAAATTTATGTCTGTATATGATGAAAACTACTACTTTTATCTCCCCAATCTTAAGAGGTGTGCACTTGTGTTTCTTTTTTGTTGTAGACCCATACCATCTAAGCATGTTCTTAGTCTATTCTGCAAAGATAAGCCTATTTTTTCATTTGAAACCACATCTCTGTAACACACACACACACACACACACACACACACACACTATTCCCCACATAAATACATACCATACAAGTTTTCCCCTACAAAACTACCTTTGAATATACCCATTACACAGACACAAACTCTCAAATATATATGTGCTTTAAATTTTGCTCTGTTATTTAATTGTAAGTATATCCTTTAGTTGAAGGTAAATCGGTGGAAAATAAATACTATGTTCCAAGAGAAATTCCTCATTTTAACTATTCCCCTGTTCATACTCAGCTATTGGCCTCAGCGATCAAACCAGCACATCTGCTCCCACTTTTAATTATTCTCCATCACATTAATTAGTTCAGCAGGCCTTCTGATTTTAATGAGGCATTATCAGGTCATTGTTTATTCTCAGCTTTCTATTTTAAAAAGTCTGTTTTGTTTTCTGTTTTTTGTTTTTACCTTAGAATACCAGTAATTTGTTGGACTTCTCTTAGAAAAAACAATGTAGGTAAGAATGTGTAGCTCATTAAAAATAAAGACATCTTGAATTTTGCAGGCAAATAAATAGAACTTCAGAACATCATCCTGAGTGACATAACCTGGAGCCAAAAGGACATGCGTGATATGTTCTCACTTTTAAGTGGATATTAGCCATACAATACCCACTCTACACTCCAACGACCCAAAGGAGCTAAACAAGAACAAAAGCCCAAGGGAGGATGCTTGAATCCCACTTGGAAGCAGAGAATAAAACAGTAATAGGAGGCAGTTGGAGGGAGGGAATTAGGTTGGAGGGGGGATAAGGAAGGGCATATAGGTGGGTTTAGGATCAGGTGTGGTGGAAGACATGGGAGATGGTCACATTTCCATAAGAATGAATGGAGATTCCAGTCTGTACTTCCACCCAGGGAGATCAGTATGCCTGCTCCCCTCACACATCCCACAGTTTGCTTATCATTAAGGTGGTCTTCTGTAACTAGGGACATAGGTAAGACACCTGTCCCAGTACCCAAGTCAGCTAGGACTCCCACAGAGCCCAGCATATGTTGGATCTCTCCCTTCTGCTCTCAAGCCTCATAGATCTTCCTATATGCACCTCCATCTGCAAATGGGGCATATCCTGCACCCAGACCACAAAGCCTGCCTGTCTTTCAGGAGGCTCACAAACCAGGAACACAGGAGGCCTGCTCTATCCAGGGAAACAGGAAGCTCCTACTAACCAGGGATAGCACTGCCTGCCTTCCATAAGGTATAGTCTAACCCATGTCACAGAGTTCTACCTAACTCCAAGGAGGCCTGCTTCAGTCAGAGACACTCAGTGCAGTAAACACAAGAAATAAACAGATGCTATGAGGCAAGCTCAAGAACATAAGCAACAGAAGCCAGTGTAATTAGGCACCATCAGAACCCAGTTCTCACACCACAGTAAACCATGGATTCCTTAGCCCAAATGAAAAAGCAAGATTCTGACCTAAATTACCATCTAATGAAGATGGCAGAGGGTTTTAAGGAGAATATAGATAACTCCCTTAAAGAAATACAGGAAAGCACATGCAAACAGATAGAAGCCCATAAAGAGAAAACAAATATTTTCCTTAAAGAAATACAATATACTACCAAGCAGTTGAAAAAAATTGAAAAAAAAAAAAAAGCTCCAAATCCTAATAACAGAAATAGAAACAATAAAGAAATCACAAATGGAGGTGGCCCAGGAGATGGACAATCTAGGAAAGAGATCAGGAGCTACAGATGCAAACATCACCAACAGAAAACAAGAAACAGAAGACAGACTCTCAGGCAGAGAAGATACCGTAGAAGATATTGACACCTAAGTCAAAGAAAATACAAAGTGTAAAAAGCCTCCAAACCAAACATCCAGGAAATTCAGGACACAATGGAAAAAGATTATACCTAAGAATAATAGTAGTAGAAGAGGGTAAAAATTCCTTCTCAATCAGGAAAAACCAAAATATTCCACAACAGAACCAAATTTGAACAATATATTTGTACTAATACAGCCCTACAGAAGATATTAGAAGGAAAACTTCAATACATGGAGGGTAATTCCCATAAGGAAAACAAAACAAAACAAAACAAAACAAACAAACAAACAAACAGATAAAACATAAGAGATTGATCATCTCATAACAAACTCAAAAGAAAGCCATACATACACACACACACACACACACACACACACACACACACACACACACACATCTCTAACAAGAAAAATAATAGGAAAAATCAACCACTGGTCTTTAATATCTCTAAGCATCAATGGACTAAAATCCCTAATAAAAAGACACAGGCTAGCAGACAGGGTATTTAAACAGGATCCGGCATTTTCCTGGATACAAGAAACATACTTCCGTGACAAAAACAGATCCTATTTTAGAGTGAAGGGCTGGAAAATAAATTACAAATAAATGGTCTCAAGAAACAAGCTGGAGTAGCTATTCTAATATCCAATAATATAGACTTTCAACTAAAAGTTATCAAGATGAAGTCTCAATTTGAATATCCATTACCCAAATACAAGGGTACCCACATTTGTAAAGGAAACTTTACTAAAGCTCAAAACATACAATGAACCTCACACAATAATAATGAGAGACTTCAACACCTCACTCTCACCTATGGTCAAGTCTTTGAAAAAGAAACTAAACAGAGACACAGGGAATCTAAAAGATATTGTGAACCAAATGGATTTAATATATATGTAGAGAATATTTCACACCAAGAATATATCTTCTTCTCAGCACCTCATGGAACCTTCTTCAAATGGACCAGAATATTGGCCATAAAACAGATAGAAGATTGAAAGAATTCTATGCATTGTATCAGATCATCACTGGCTAAGGCTCTACTTTAATAACATTAGGCATTTAGTGCCTTCATAAATAAATTGGAGAGATCCTATACTAGCAACTTAACAGCACAACTGCAATCTCTATAACCCAAGAAGAGTATACATAGGAAATAGTCAAACTCAGGGACAAAATCAACCAATTAGAAACAAAGAAAGCAATATAAAGAATCAACAAAACTGAGAGCTGATTCTTTGAGAAAACCAACAAGATTCATAAACACTTAGCCAATCTAACTAAAGGACACAGAGACAGTACCTAAATTAACAAAAGCAGAAGCACAAAGAGAGACATAACAACAGAAACTGAGGAAATTCAAAAATCATCATGTCTTACTACAAAAGCCTATATTCAACAAAAGTGGACAATCTAAATGAAATGAATGATTTTCTAGACAGATACCTTGTATCAAAGTTAAAATTAGATTAGGTAAACTATCTAATCAGCTCCATACACCCTGAGGAAATGGGAGCAGTCATTTAAAAACCTCTGAATTTAAAAAAGGCCAAGGCCAGATGATTTTAGTATAGAATGCTACCAGACCTCCCAAGTAGAGCTAATACCACTACTCCTTAAATAATTAAAAAAAAAAAAAAAAAAAAAACAGAAACAGAAGAAATACTACCTAATACATTCTATGAAGCCACAGTTACACTGATACCTAAACCACACAAAGACCCAATAAAGAAAGAGAACTTCAGACCAATTTTGCTTATGAATATCAATGCAAAATATTTCATAATCAGCCACCAAACCCAGACACTATTGCATATGCCAGCAAGATTTTGCTGAAGAAACCCTGATATAGCTGTCTCATATGAGGCTATGCCAGTGTCTGGCAAATACAGAAGTGGATGCTCACAGTCATCTATAGGATGGAACACAGGGCCCCCAATGGAGGAGCTAGAGAAAGTACCCAAGAGCTGAAGGGGTCTGCAACCATAGAGGTGGAAAAACACTGTGAACTAACCAGCACCCCCAGAGCTTATGTTTCTAGCTGCATATGAAGCAGAAGATGGCCTAGTCAGCCATCATTGGGAAGAGAGGCCCCTAGGTCTTGCAAACTTTATATGCCCCAGTACAGGGGAATACCAGGACCAAGAAGTGGGAGTGGGTGGGTAGGGGAGCAGGGCCGGGGAGAATATGACAGACTTTTGGGATAGCATTTGAAATGCAAATTAAGAAAATATCTAATATAAATAAATAAATAAATAAATAAATAAATAAATAAATGAAATTCTCACAAACTGAGAACCATATTTGATTATTTTTCACGTCAAAAACATCATTCACCATAATCAAGTATGGATCATACTAGGGATGTAGAGATGCTTCAATATATAAAAATTCATCAATGTAATCCACTACAGAAACAAACTCAAAGAAAAGAGTCATCTCATTAGATGTTGAAAAGCCTTTAACACAATACAACTGCCCTTCATATTAAAAGTCTTGGAGAGATCCAGAATTCATGTCACAAACCTAAACATAATAAGAGCAGTATACAACAAACTTAATTAACAAACAAAATTAAATGTAAATAAACTAGGATCAATTTTATTAAAATCAGGGACAAGGCTGCCCACTCTCTCACTATCCATTCACATATAGTACTTGAAGTTCTAGATAGAGCAACTAGACAACAAAAGGAGATCAAGTTGTTAGAAATTGGAAAAGACAAAGCCAAACTATCACTATTGTGGATGCTATAATAGCATACATAAGTGACTTCTTACGTTCCCCCAGAGAACTCCTAGAGCTGATAAACAACTTCAGCAAAGTGGCTGGATAGAAACTTAACACAAACCAATCACTAGCTTCTTTTATACAAATGATATACAGATTGAGAAAGAAATTAGAGAAACAAAACCCTTCACAATAGCCACAAATAATATAAACTATCTTGGTGTAACTCTTATTAAGCAATTAAAATATCTGTATAAGAACTTCAAGTCCCTGAAGAAAAAAAAAAAATGAGGAAGATATTAGAATATAGACAGATATCCCATGCTCATGGGTAGGTAATATAGGGAAAAAATAGAATTCTTATTATAATCTACAGATTCAATAGAATCACTACCAAAGTTCCAACATAATTCTTTGCAGATATGAAAAGACCAATTCACAGTTTCATATGGATAAACAAAAAAATCCAGGAAAGCCAAAACAATTCACATCAATAAAAGATCTTCTGACCTTCTGAGGGAATCCCCATCATTGTCCTCAATATGTACTATAGAACAATAGTGATGAAGACCTAAAGACTTCATGGTATTGGTACAGAGACAGAGAGGTGGATAAATGTAATAGAATCAAAGACACAGAAAAAAACTCACACTGTTATGGCTACTTGATCTAAAACCATAGAGAAAAAATAAGAAAGCATCTTTAATAAATGTTGCTGGACTAATTGGCAGTATTTGTGTAGATGAATGAAAATAGATACAAAATTTCAGATTGAAAACTTGATATTGCTCAAATCTCAAGTCCAAGTGGATCAATGACCTCAACATAAAACCAGGTACACTGAATCTAATAGAAGAGAAAGGGGGAAAGAGCGATGAACTCATTGATACAGGGGAAAATTTCTTGAACAGAGCACCAATGGTTCAGGCTCTAAGATTAACAATTGATAAATGGGACCTCACAAAAATGAAATGCTTCATTAAGGCAAAGGACATATAGTACACCAATAGGACAAATCAGCAACCTACAGATTGAAAAGAGATCTTCACAAGCCATACTACTGTTAGAGGGTTAATATGCAAAATGTATAAAGAACTCAAGAATTTAACCTTCAAAAAACAAATAACCCAACTCGGGAGGCAGAGGCAGGCGGATTTCTGAGTTCGAGGCTAGCCTGGTCTACAAAGTGAGTTCCAGGATAGCCAGGGCTAAAGAGAAACCCTGTCTCAAAAAACCAAAAAAAAAAACCAAAAAAAAAAAAACCAAAACAAAACAAACAAACAAACAAAAAACCCAAAAAACAAACAAACAAACAAACAAACAAACAAAAAACAACAGGGGTACTGAGCTAACCAGAGAATTCTCAACAGAGAAATCTCCAATGAGAGAGAAGAAAAGTTTGGAGCTAAGACTAAAGGATGGACCATCCAGAGACTGCCCCACCCAGGGGTCCATTCCATAATCAGCCACCAAATGCAGATACTATTGCATATGCCAGCAAGATTTTGCTGGCAGGACCCTAATATAGATGTCTCCTGTGAGGCTTTGTCAGTGCCTGGCAAATACAGAAGTGGATGCTCACAGTCATCTCTAGGAAGGAACACAGGGTCCCCAATGTAGGAGCTAGAGAGAATACCCAAGAGCCGAAGGGGTCTGCAACCCTATAGGTGGAACAACAATATGAACTAATCAGAACCCCCAGAGCTCGTGTGTCTAGCTGCATATGTATTAGAAGATGGCCTAGTCGGCCATTATTGGGAAGAGAGGCTCCTTGGTCTAGCAATCTTTATATGCCCCAGTACAGGGGAATGCCAGGGCCAAGAAGTGGGAGTGGGTGGGTAGGGGAACAGGGCAGGTGAAGGGTATAGGGGACTTATGGGATAGCACTTGAAATGTAAATGAAGAAAATATATAATAAAAAATAGAAGAAAATTAAAAAAAAAATAAGCTTGGTGTGGTGGCACACACCTTTAATCCCACCACTTGGGAGGAAGAGGCAGGCGGATTTCTGAGTTCGAGGTCTGCCTGGTCTAGAAAGTTAGTTCCAGGACAGCCAGGGCTACACAGAGAAACCCTGCCTCGAAAAAAAAAAAAAAAAAAAAAAAAAAAAAAAAAAAAAAAAAAAAAAAAAAAAAAAAAAAAAAAAAAAAAAAAAAAAAAAAAAAAAAAAAAAGGAAAGAAAAGAAAAGAAATCTTTAAAGTCCTTAGTCATTAGGGAAATGCAAATCAAAATGACCTTGAGACTCTACCTTGTACCAATCAGAATGGAGAAGAACAAAACTCAAGTAAGAGTAGATGCTGGCAAGGATATTTAGAAAAACTAACACTCCTCCATTGCTGGTGGGATTGCAAACTGGGCAACCATTCTGGAAATCAATCTGTCAGTTCCTTAGAAAATAGGATATAGCTCTATCTAAAGACATATCTATACAATTCCTGGGCATACACCCAAACGATGTTCCGCCTTACCACAAGGATACATACTCCACTATGTTCATAGCAGCCTTATTCATAATTGCCAGAAACTGGAAATGACCCAGATGTCCCTCAACCAAAGAATGGATATAGAGAATGTTGTTCATTTACAAAACAGACTATGGTTCAGCTATTAAAAATGAGGACATCATGAGTTTGGCAGGGAAATGGGTAGAACTAGAAAACATCATCCTGAGTGAGCAAACCCAGATCTAAAAGGTCATACATGGTATGTACTCATTGATAAGTGGATATTAGCCAAAAAACACAGAATATCCAAGATACAACCCAGAGACTGTACAAAGTTTAACAGAAAGGATGGCCCAAGTGAGGATACTTCAATCCCACTTAGAGGGGGGGGGGCAAATAATCAGGAGAGACAGAGGGTGGGAGGAAACTATGTGGGAAAGGGGATTGTGAGGGGAAAGAATGTGGGATCAGGTACTGGGGCGGGGTGGGGGAAGCAGGAGAGAAGCCCGGTGGGCCAGGAGAATGAGTGGAAATATGCAGCATCTCAGGGCGGGGTTGGGGGATAAATTCCAGTAACCTGGGATGTGAGAGACTCCCAGGACTTAGTGGGGGTGATCTTAGTGGAAATGCCCAACAGTAGAACCTGAAGAGACCAAGTCCAATAGATAGATAGTGCCCCCAGTGACGGGACAATATTATCAACCTTCTGTCAATTTTTCTGACCCAGAATTGTTCCTGTATAAAAGAAATTCAGGGACAAAAATGGAGCAGAAACTGAAGGAAAGGCTGTATAGTGGCAGGTCCAACTTGGGACCCATCTCATGTGAGACTGTTTTTATAAAGTACTTATAGAAAGGAGCCTAGAGTTGCTGTCCTCTGAGAGTCCCTACCAGCAGCTGACTGAGACAAATGCAGATATTTACAGCCAATCACTGGATTGATGTTGGGGACCCCTGTGGAAGAGTTAGGGGAAGAACTGAAGGAACTGAAGTGGGTGGCAATCTCCTAGGAAAAACAAAAGCCTCAATTAACCTAGATCACTGGGAGCTCCCAGAAACTAAGCCAGCAACCAAAGAGCATACAAGGACTGTTCTGTGTTTTCTAGCACTTATACAGCAAGGGACTACATTGTCTGGCCTCAATAGGAAAGGATGTGACTAATCCTGTAGAGGCTTGAGGTCCCAGGGAAGGAGAATGCCTCAGGGGTGGGGACAACACCATCTCAGAGGCAAGAGGGACTGGAAATAGAATGAAGAATTGTGGGAAGGAGGACGGGAAAGGTGCAACATCAGGAATGTAAATAAATAAAATAATTTAAAAATAAAATGTAATAATAAAAATTAATGAATGGAAATTTGCAACTGGAAGGGTTGGGGAGGTGGGGGCATGTGGAGGACATATTAGAGAACCTGGGATAGGGGATGGTCCCAAGAATCACTGGGAGTTACTTTATGTGAGACTCATAGCAGTATAGACAGAACCTGAAGGAGCTAACTCCTGTATCGAAACAGGATCCCCAGTAGAGTGGTAGGGACACTAACCCACCCTTAAAACTTTCAACCCAAAATTTATCCTGCCTACAAGAAATGCAGAACATGGCTGTCTTCTGAGAGACTCCATTCACCAGCTGAGTAGGACAGATGCAGAGAATCACAGCCAAACACTGGACAGAGTTTGAGAAGACTTATGGAAGAGTTGGGAGAATGAATAATGACTCCTCTGGGGAAGTAACTCCTCAGGAAGACCAACAGAGTCAACTAACCTGGACACTTGTAAGCTCTCAGAGATGGACTCAACAAGCAAAGAACATACATGGCCTGGGCCTTTCCCCTGCCCCATATGTAGCAGATACACAGGTTTGTCTTCCTCTTGGTCCTAAACAACTGGAGCAGGAGCTGTTGACTGTCTGTGGAGTATGTTCCCTAATTTTGCTTTCTTGTCTGGCCTCAGTGGGAGCTGTGCAGAGACTTAATGTGCCAGGGTGAAGGAATATATTGGGGGGGGGAGGGGTCCACTATCTCAGAGGAGAACAGGAGAGGCAGGCAGGGACTATTGGAAGGTAGGACCACAAGTGGGGGACAGCAATCGTGATGTAGGGTTAAGTGAACAAATTAATTAACAAAAGAAAATAATTTGAAGCTCTTCTTTGATCTAATGAATTGCTTGGATATTTTGGTCATAAGATCAATTCTATGTATTTCTGATTAGCATCATGTATACTGTTCGGCAAATCTGCAATATCCATGACTATGTATATACATTTCAGAAATATTTAAGTTCTTTACAAATTTGATTTTGCAATGTTCAGATCATAATATACACCAAAAGTCAGAGTAAGACAAGAACTTCTAGATTGTTTGGGAAAGTGTCAATCCATGTGCTGTAACAAAATGTTCACGGACCGAATGTGGCTATTCTAATAATGAAGTGTTTAAATTTGTCATGTCACCCCAAAATTCTATAAATATGCTTTTAATGTATAGAAGTATCTTACTATATGCACCCAGTTGTCAATCTTCATATAACTGCATAGTAAAGGTCCAAGGAGTCAAAAATTGTGTACTTATATGAGAACTCACAAAGAAGTGATGCAGAGAATTTAGGAAGAGAAAACAAGCTACTAATAAGTGGAAAAGATCCGGTACCTACACTGTAAATCACAGTGAAATATATTAGAAATTCACAGTGTTTATCATGTTAATTAAAAAGTAGAAATCATTAATTCTATGCTTCTAAGCCAGTTCATCAAGTGTTAACAGAATACCAAGTCTAAAATTGACCAAGCATTAAGTGTTGCTACTTTGAAGGCATTATTTATAGGCCACAATCTCTGAATTTGTGAAGTTTATTCATTAATTCTATTAACTTCTGATTATGGATTGCTAAAACCGAGATTAATGTATTCTACACTAAAAGCTTAATGTTGTTAACCAATAATTATTCTCTAAGAGTTTTTACATTAACCATCATTTTCTAAGTCCCAAGCAAATAAGATACCTCTTAAGTAAAGATAATGCTGGATTGATATTTTAAGAAGTAAATGACATAAAATATCAAATTTTCAAAGTTAAAGTCATGTACAATCTTTTTTTAATTACACATAGGAGGTTGATTCAACAGGTGTCAAGAATTCAAAGCCAGCTTGGGCTATAGTCATGAGGTCCAGACTGCCTTGCCTCAAAGAAAACAATGATATCTGAACATACACTAAAATGTTATTTAGTTCTGGAGAATGTCTACAAGAGATTTTTCTTACCACAGGATAGCAGTGTCTTTCAATCTCCTTCACTCTGATGTAAGTGTGTATATATCTACTATGTATCAATACCTTCAGGGGAGTTTTATTTCAGCAAAATAAAAGTTTAAGAATAAATCCCAGTGTCATATCACTTTATTCTAGCTATGGGCAACTATATAGGGAAGACATTTTAACTAGTTGAAATATAAACTATTTCAGAGTATCTATTGTCAGACACTTTACATTAAAAGCATGGAAAATATCACTTAAAGTAATGCTCAGGGGTAAATGGCACATTCCCTTTCTCTTGACATGATCGACAATTCTTTCTCTGTCTTTGTGCTTGTTTGTGTGTTTTTATGTATGCTGTTGCACAGTTTCCTTCCCAAAGGAGACTATCAAAAGGGGCGACAGTCTCTAAAATCACTTACAATATGGATGTACCAACATAGTTTCCGTTTATATCTTCCCTAAGGCAGTGAGCTTGTGCAGATGTTGTGGGAATCAACTTCCCACAGTGTTTGAAACACAAATCAGTAACTTGTTAGCAGTCTTCATTGAAAGTCAGAATATAGAACAATCTAATCACCGTACCTGAGAAGCAGTCTAGGTTTTTCAACATTCAAACTACAGAGAAGTCAGTACAACATCCATAAACATGCTAAGCCTTGGGAGAGTTGCTTAGTTCTTTTAAGAATATGCTGTTATGTTTTCACCCATCCTCCAGATAAGCATGATATTAAACAATTTGTTACAAGCAAATATAGTAGAATAGATAGATGGATGATAGTTAGATGATAGATAGGCAGATAAATGATAGATAGATAGATAGATAGATAGATAGATAGATAGATAGATAGATAGATGATAGATAGATTATAGATAAATAGATAGATGATAGATAGATAGATAGATAGATGATAGATAGATAGATGATAGATAGATAGATAGATAGATAGATAGATAGATAGATAGATAGATAGATAGATGATAGACATGTTTTAGATAGGAATTTAAACAAAATATCAAAAAGAATGAAGGCTTGTGGGATAGAACTTGATTTGAATGTGGCTATTCTAATAATATAGTAAATTTTCTATACTTTACTAATCATTGAATTAATATATTTGTAAAAGTTAACTAAACGGTTCAAATGCTTTTGAATCATTATCTGTTGTTGACATGGTTAACTGTAGTTAGACTAAGTTACATGTAACTATTCATAGTTTTAAAATATTTTTAATTTCTAGTTTTTAAGATAATGTTAAAGTACTCTGAATTTTCATCAGTAGAAAAGAAAAAAAAAAATCCTCCCTCATTCAAAGTTCAAGAGGGGAGGAATAGACTATATGAAAACCATTAAGGTCTATAAATCCTTACATAGTAATAAACACAATGGAGATGGATAATACTCAAAAGTGAGAGAGAATTTTGAACGGAGGTTATAATTTTAAAAGATTACTTGGCAGGACCAGGCGTGATCACTTTAATCTAGCACTCTGAAAGCAAAGGCAGGCAGGTCTCTTTGAATTATAGGCCAGCCTGAGCTGCATAGGGAGTTCTAGGCTAGCCAGGCTAAAGAGACACTTTGTCAAAACAAGAAGAGTAGAAAGGATAAGGAGGTAACTTTATTGAGTGAGAATCCTTGAGAATAGATTTCACAATGATGCAGACCAAAGGTCTATATAAAGAAAAACATACCAGGAGGGAAAAGAGTCAGGGAAAGTCACTGTGACTACATAGGAATAGTTTAATTGATGAAGAGCTCATTAATTACTGAACACCAATTAGAATTCCCATGACTAAGACTATCAATCAGAAGCTGTAGTAAGTGAAAAATGCCTATAAAAATCTTTGACTACAACCCCACAAACATTAATGTCTCTTAATTTTAGAATTCTTTATCATCTGGAGTTTTGCAATACTAATCTCTCTACTTTCATTAAATTTCCATTTTATTATCCTGACAATGAACAGTCACATATCGAGGAACAGATACCTGCTAGAGACCCAGAATATGAGGCATATGTTATAAATTCTAGAATTTACATATCATGGAAATGAAAAGAAATAAACTTCTGATCAATACACGTACAATTGAGATAAAAACAGAATATTTAACTAACACTATTAATATTTGCACTTAATCCTCAAACATGCCCGAGGATTTCTTCTATTTTTAATATTACTTAATCTGATACAGTTAGGTTTGGGACTTATGACAGACTTAAACTGCATTTCTCTTTGACCTTCATGCAATTATGCCACTTTATATTATGTATAGCCTAATTACAGCTTTGAAATATTACCATACAACTTATCTTCATTCACAGAAATTTATAGTTGGCTCTATTTTTCTTATCATAAATGATAACTGGAGACATTGATTCTTCATTCTAGACTAATGAGGAAGGCTCCTAAATCAATGTCTATATTATCAATTGGAGCTCACTAGTCAAATATAGGTTCATATTCTTTGCAAACATTGCTTCATTCAAGAAGAAAAAAATTTCAAGGTATTCAAGTACCGTGCCAACCCACTCTTCAGGTTATTGAGTTACTGTAGATGTGGGAGGGACTGATTATTATTGAAAGAACACTGAGCTGTCTCTTCTTCATTTCAAATTTAGCACCTAAAAGCATGTGTTTGACTACCAATATGTAGTTCATTGCTTTGATTGTGAACCACATTCACCTTTAAAGGAAGAACAGACATGCAAAGTTGCTCCAAGATTTAATGGGAAAAGAGAAAACACACAAAAGTCCTGAAGAGTGTAATGAAATATCAGAATAATATAGCATGAGGTAATTATATGTCAGTCATAATAAGTTAATAGTGGTGAGCACTGAATTTTATAAGTACCAGAAAAATCTTTCTCTTAACTAGAAGTTGCCTAATGCTTAGATTTCCATGCAGGTTTTTTTTTTTTTTGGGGGGGGGGGTGATCTAGCATTATCTTATATCTATGTCTTAAAATATGATTGCTATACTTGTTAATACTGAAATCCTGTCTCTGAGAATACAATATTAGTCTGTCAAAACACCTAGGAGTATAGTAAGCTTTATACTTTATCTGCAATGTGAGATGCTCTTTAAATCCTCAGAACCACCAGGAAAATAAAAACGAAGAATTTTTATAATGGGTTGACTAGTAATAGACCCATGATCAAGATGAAAGTAATAGTTCTTCTCTGCTTCTTGATAGAAGTTCTTTTCATTAACGGGCATATTTGTGAACGCAAGGATTGCTGATCATCTGCCTCATGATTCTATGACAGGGGTGGAAGAAGAATTTGTCAAGCTAGTGGATTTGGGAAGAATTGACGATGTCCTCTAAGATCCATTTTTCTTCTGCACAGTTCTTCATAGGGGAACTATTCCAATCATCCACTGGGACAGGTTCTTTCTTACAAGTCAATACAGACAATGCTTTGGTCTCCATCTGACATACTTTTATTTGCCATATTGTGTGAGATTTGTATGGAAAAGATAAGAACTATCATGGCATTTTTTTTTTTTATTAGTGGCTTCAGATACCTTTCTCTTGCATGGAAAGCTATGATCAATAGCACAAAGAAAATGAACTTTTTAAAAGAGCAACAGTGCCCAAAGTGGAGGAGGGATATGTTAATGCAGCATGACCAGGAGTGTTGCCATAGTAACAACAATGATCTAATCTTTATTAAGAGCTTTCTTTGTGACAAGAATTGCTTAAAATCTAGTAATTTTAGCAATCTATTTTTTCCATGATAACCATGTTATAGAGATGAGTCTGAAACACAGAGAAAACGAGTGGCTTTCAAAGGTTGAGGAAGAAATGTGGCACAAGAAACTGGATCCAGAATGTCTTGCTGTAGTGTGGTATGTGCAAACACTGTGCTATAAATCAAGAAGTCACTAAGAGTAAAATAAAGACCCTGTAATGCTATTTAGCCATAGTACAAGGAACAGGGGTAGGAAAAAAAAAAAACACTCCAAATTTCTGTGGTAAACTTGCAAGTTTGCCCTACTCAGAGAATCTAAAATCTTAAAATAACCAGGTGATTTCCATTGATGTGAGCTGATACATTGGGAGACTGGAAAATGATAGGGAGCCTGATAATGAGTTTAAAATCTCTCTCCACTCATCCTTGTTTTGCATACTTGTAGTGTGCACAGCTAGGTCTCGGGATACCAAAGATGACTGATTTTTTCATAAAGAGAACTTGTCAGGCTGATTAGCTGAGAAAGGCTCTCTTGACTGTTCAGCTGAGAAAAATGTAAGAAATTTCCTTTGATCCAGGAGGATAGCATAATGGCCAGCTATGCTGTGAATGTACCTACCCACTCTCCAATAATTCAGACATGACTAGCATAGTAATATCAAAATCCAAGGGTTTTGAAAGTAATTGAACCATGAGTCCAATTGATTCATCAATGAGATTAGGTGCCTTACCCTAACTGTGTATCAAGAAAGAAATTCCTTATTTTGTCTCTTTCTTCTATTATTTAAGGAGGGAATAACAACAATTCCCTAGCAGATTAGATCCTTGAGTGTTGAAACCTTCGTGTTGAATAAATATGAATTCTTGACATATTACTGAGTTAGTGTTCAATAGTTTTAACATCACTGACAAGAAGGAAATTTGCACTAACACGGAGTTTGCTGTAACACATCCTAAGCCCATGTATATGGCTGTAGAAAAATGGAGAAAAAAATAAAAAGTCCTCTCTTGTTAGGTACATCATTGAGTGTGAGATTGTTTATAAGAGAAAAATCTATTAAGAATGCCCTATTTTATTAGGTTACTTCAGTGCCAATAAACAGCCTGTAAGTGGAAACATCAGTTAAAAACATTTCTGATGAGCTTCTAAACAAAAAATGGGAGACATGATTGTAGAATCCATAAAAAGAACATCTATTCCATAATTGCTTAAACTCTGTTCAGTTATGTATATTAATTAAGGTGTAATGGAGAGCAGAAAATGAATCTCTGAATTAGCGTACTTGGTGGAAGAAATCTAAGCAGAAGAATATCCAAGGAGCTGTGGAGGACTTATAGTTCTCTTCACTGTAGTCAACAGAAGATGGAAAAAAACAAAGAGTTTAAGATTTCTTCTAAAGAAGGAAAGGTAAAGAGTTACAACATTGTCAGTCAAGTCATATGAGAATTAAACGTATTTTCAGGAGAGATAATCAATGGAATGATAAAGCAATTAATTGGTTGGGAGTTTAATAAGGAAATAAAGGTGCTAAATAAAACAATGAGAGAATGATTTAAAAATATTTTTGGAGATACACCGAGGCTTCTATACTCATCTCATGTCTAGAGTGATAAGAAATGGCTTACAGTAAAGGGCATAAGTCATCTGTGAAAACTCTGGGTTCAGTGTGCACCGTGATCACTAGCTTCTCTCTCCTGCATTCAAGCATATTGTTCAAGTGTGTGTAGGTTACCTCTGTCGCTGTCATCAGAACTACAAAATGGAGAGATTTTAGATGTCCAGTAGTTAGTACTGCAAAGCTATAGCTTAGAACATGGAAGTGTGGTTACTTTCATATGTCAAAGAAAGTATAGAATCTCCACACCCTAGGAAAATATCTAGAGAAAATTCTATTTATAGGTTAGTGGAATCTTTGTTTTAGACTCATCTTTCACTATACCAAATGGTTGACAGTAGGTACCTATTATGGTTTGGCTATACAATCTAATATATGAGCTCCCATACTGAATGCTTTAAATCCACCCCAAAATTACTTTTTTTGGTTCCTACCTGGTCTTTTTTTTTTTTCCCCTCTACTTTTCAGTTCCCATGAAGTTTCAGCCATATGCTTTCACCATTATTAGCTTCTGAATTTCCTCAAGATCAGTGCAAATATATCCAGCTTTACTAGAACTAAAACCTCTGAAATCATAGGCAAAATGGATCCGTCTTTAAACATTGTTTCTCTCAGGTGTTTGTCAGAAAAGAAAAATCTGACAGACATAGAAAATCGATACTGATGATTTGCAAGTTGTGATAATGTCTGAAAGATTCTAAAATTTAGATGTCAGGAAGGGTTGCTGTGAAATACATCAAAGCAAATGCATATTAAGAACTGGCCAAGTCCTACCCACTACTGACTCAAGATTTTGAAAGATTTGGTTTGGAGATCAGAAGTATATTTCTAAAGAGGATATCTAGGGATACTTTTCTTCATCTTCAATCATATATATATTCAAAAGCTTCTGGGGCCATAGTCAAAAGGATGAGCTGGGGTTGGAGAGTTTTCTCAGTGATTAGAACAAGAAGGGTACTCACTTGTTCTTGGAGAGGACCTAAGTTCATTACACAGCATCCACCTGGAAGCTCACAACTGCCTATAACTCTAGTCCCAGGGGATGTGATGCCCTTTTCATACTTCTGAAAGTATCAGCCCCACATTTGGTGTACATACAAATATGTAGAGCTAGAGAAAGTACACAAGGAGCTGAAGGGGTCTTCAACCCTATAGGTGAAATAACAACATGAACTAATACCCCCAGAGCTCATGTCTCTAGCTGCATATATAGAAGAAGATGGCCTAGTTGGCCATCATTGGGAAGAGAGGCCCCTTGGTCATGCAAACTTTATATGCCCCAGTACAGGGGAACTCCAGGGCCAATAGGGGGAGTGGGTGGGGTGAATAGGGGAGTCAGGTGGGGGATGGGGAGGGTTTAGGGGATTTTTGGGAGAACATGTGAAGTGTAAATGAAGAAAATATCTAAAAAAATGGAAGAAAAATAAAATAAAATATGGATTTTATTATGGAAAAAACATGTAGGCAAAACACTCATCCATCTAAAATAATAAAATAAATGAATCATTAAAGATTAAATCAAATAGAAGTGTCTACTGCTTTAGTTGGTAAACACTGCAAGAATCCATGTGGTGCTGATTTTGTAGAAATGAGGAAAGACACAGGTTAGGGTCATAGAAGCTTGCAATTTTTCAAATATGCATGGGAGACCAGGATATATGAATAGTATCAGAATTGCCATGGAGAAGCCATGGTAAGGGAAAGCTTCAAGTTACAAGAATGATGCCAACGATGTTGGAGATATTTGGACTATCAGCTGTCCACTAGAGAAAACTAGAGAATGAGCAGAGATAGCTCATGGTAAAGAGAATGTAGGGTACAGCTTGAAAAGCCTCAGCTGGTTTGGGGTCCCCCAAGTCATTGGGTATCTCACAGCATTATACTATGTGCTGTAGACTCTGGATATTGATATTATCATTGGGGATGCAGGGACTGTGTCTTGCCTTGGTCCACTGCTTTGCTAGCATGATGCCATTCTTCCCCATTTGTGTTGGAATGACTACTTTGTGGCATTGTGAATCACAGAATCTTCCACCAAAACTGCACTTGAACCTTATAGGTAATTTTGGACTTACATTTATAATCATGATTGCAACTGGTAATACAAAGTGTTATTTGGATCAGACTATCAGTATCTTACGTTATCACAGAAAGTGTTATGGCTTAAATATTAAATGTCCACATAGACATAAATGTTGAAGATTTAATTTTCTCTCCAGCAGTAATATCTTTTTGTGTTCTAGGAGCTTTAAGATGTAAGAAAGGATATTTTATGTATTTACATTTCAAATGATCTCCCTTTTCTCAGTTTTCCCTCAGGAACCTCCCTATTCCATCCTCCCTCCCCCTGTTTCTATAGGGTGCTCCTTTCCCACTTCACTGCCATGGCATTCTCCTACACTGGGGAATCTAGCCTTCATAGGACCAAGGGCTTCTCCTTCTATTGATGCCAGACAATGATATCCTCTGCTAGACAGTTAAAAAAAAAAAAGATGTAAGAAAGGGAATAAACAATTTCTGGCAGTAGCAAATTTAAAGGATATTTTTTCTGCCCTGTCTCTCACTTTGCTTCCTGGCTACCATGAATTGAGTAGCCTTTGCAACACACTGTTGTTGTCATGGTACTCTATCTTTCTGCAAATCTAAAACAGTGGATTCAGCTGACCTTGGACCAAATCCATGGAAACCTTTGGGAAAATCAATCCTTCATCCTTTTAAATTGTGCACCTCAGGAATTTGTCTCAGTGATGACAAGTTCCATCTTTATGTACTATTAGCTTAGAAAAACTACACGGTATTCAATGCATGGAAGCAGAAACATGGCTTGTGTCCAGAAAAGATATGGAAATTATGCAACCTCGAATATTTGGACCTCAAAGTTGGCATTCACATATTTGCATAAAAAGAATACGCACTAAGGGAATACTTCTCAAAGCTCGAATTAAACTGCTTGTCTTGTTGGGTTTTGGAGAAACTACAGAACTGATATATTGTCTTTCTTTTGTAGTGCCCACATTTAAATTAGAATAGTTACACTATATTTTCCACCAGTGTATTTTGAAAATATATAACTCGCTTGATTTTAGGAGTGCCCAGCTGGAGAGAAGTAACATCAGGATGAATCATGCCTAAGGTTTAATTCATATAGACAGTATGGGGGATAAACACTTCAAATATTATGTTAGAGTAAGATTACATTTTCAGGGATCTATACATTTAAAAAAGAATGTATTCTGTATACCAAAAAATATGCTTTTTGTGGTACAAGCACTGAAAGTTATGGTTTGAAGAAGTCTCCTCTAAAACTCCACTGTTGCTGACATGGAGTGCTCAGAGTATGAACTTTGACTAGTGAATAGACAGGAAGGAATTTCCATGTTGGGTTACCATGGATCACGAGTAACATGGGCTCATGTGTCCTTATAAAACAGAGTGATGGGTGACTGGATAGGTCATGTGCTGCCTTACTTTGCCCAAATAAATCTCATCATGGAAAGAAACTATAAAAAAGGACTTCTTCATGCATTGGTGACTTGGTCCTCATTTTTTTTTTCAATCTAAAGGGAGGAGGAGCGATATTTGTGTGCTTTCCATTTTCCTAGCTGTTTATGAAGACCATGACCAAAGAAAATTGAGGAAGAAGTGGTTACTTGGCTTGCAAATCACAGTCCTCCACTCGGGAACATTAGAACAATAATCCAAGGCAGGAATTAAAATAGTCCCTCCATGGTGAGACCATGCTGCTTACTGGCATGTGCCTCCTCATGGCTTCCTCAGTTTTCATAAAATGCATAATTACCTGCCCAGGAAATACACTGCAACTAGTAATCTTGGCCCTCACATATCAAATGTGAATCAAGAAAATTCCTTCCACAATACACATACACACCACACACACACACACACACACACACACACACACACACACACACTGACTTGGAGGTCAGTTTGATGAACTATTTTCTCAGTAGAGGATACCTCTTCCAAGATGACCCTAGTTTATGTCCCATTAACAAAAACTTAACTTTCTCGGTGTTGTTTTATTTTAGCTACAATTTGTAGACTAAAATAGGAACCTGTTCATTGTAAGAATCACACTGACAGGTTAGGTAATGATTGAAAGCTCTAACATTTATATGATTATATGATATATGATTTTAAATGAAAAAGTTCCACTGTAATGGAAATATGCTGAAGAATAAAAAAATTCTAACTCAATAAAAGAAATGGGCAAAAGAGCCTAATAAATTTTCAATGCAATCTGCATAAAAATTCAATGTTTTGTTTTATGTTGTTTTAGAAAAATAGTGTCTATATGTATACAACATATATTTATGTATGTGTACAAACATATAATTTTATTTCTGGCATGCATTTGTAGATAATATATAGTGAGGAGATTAAACTATTATTAAATATATTCTGAATACTTTAAAATTATGCTTTTATTTTATAGGAGTGTTAACACAACAATTTTTATAAATACAAAGAATCCAGTACAACAAATGGCTGTGTAGACATGAAGACTCACTTGAGATGTATAAATCATAGAAATCTGGTAGTTATAATATGCCAGACCAATAGGCTGGAACACTTTTTATTAAGGATTTCAAGAGATTAAAATATTGCAACTTAATTTTTAGAAGAAAAATAATTAGAATAATTATTTCTATGATAATCAGTCTCATTGTACACTTATTAGAGACTTGGAAAGTACTCTTCTCCTACCCTCCAAAGACAATGAGTTGACTGAGAATTAAGGAATAGTCACTAGGATTATCTCAAGGAGAACGCAGAAGCATCCACATATCTTGGACTTCTTATTAATATTCTTTTTCTCCTCTTCTACCTTTATAATCAGAATGCACAAAGGATCCTGTGTGATGAACCATCTGATCCTTCTCATTCAATGATAGATACCAGGTGAATGATTTAAAAAGAGATCATGCTGTTTGTTGATTTAGCTTTCACTTGTATACAGAGGTAGTTGTTACCACAGGAGAAAATTGCTATAACTACACATATTTGATCTGTATGTGTATTTGTGTGGTTAAAGGGACAATTTAATGGTGAGATGGACTGAGGTGTAAAGGCATTTGTATTAAGCCTGAATTTGATCCCTGGAGCTGACGTGGTGTAGTGAGGGAGATGACTGTTCCAGGTTGTTCTATGACCAATACAAGTGTTCTTTAGTGTCTCCATTCACCTTCAACACACAATAAGTAAATGTAAATTAAAGTAAATTTAAATGAAATTTAAAATAAATTGAGACAGATCATACTAAGATAATGTTGTTTAGTATGCAAATTTCAGATGACCATGTACATGAAAATGATTAGGATGTGAGTTTCAGAAATCATAATTTAAACAATTTTTTTATAATAAAGATGTGTTGTTAAGATAGAGAAATAAAGCTGAGAGAATAGAAGGTAAAGTGACATTTGAATTGAATTATTTGCAAACTTATATTTCACATAATTCTTTATTCTTTTTTTTTCATCCTTTTTATCAGGGTCTTTCAAGGTAACATGCTATCTTTATCTATTCACTAAAGGCCTTTCTTTTCTTTTTTGTTGTACCTAAAAATATTTTAAGAAATGAATATTATTAAAAGTCTATGTTGTTCTGAGAGGCAGACATAGCACAGTTGATCAACAAGAAGCTGAAAGAGACAGATGCAGATACTTACATACAAACATTGCACTGCAGTCCAGGAAGCCTGTGGTTGAATTAAGGAAAGGCTGGAAGAAGCTGAGGAGGAAGACAACCCCATAGGAAGACCAGAAGTCTCAACTAACCTGGACCCCTGAGATCTCTAAGACACTGAGCCACCAACCAGGCAGGATAAAAGAACTGATAAGAATCATCTATAGGGCAGAACACAGGGTCCCCAATGTAGGAGCTAGAGAGAGTACCCAAGAGCTGTAGGGGTCTGCAACCCTATAGATGGAACAACAATATGAGCTAATCAGAACCCCCAGAGCTCATGTCTCTAGCTGCATATGTATTAGAAGATAGCCTAGTTGGCCATTATTGGGGAAGAAAGGCCCTTGGTCTAACAATGTTTATATGCCCCAGTACAGGAGAATGCCAGGGCCAAGTAGTAGGAGTGGGTAGGTAGGGGAGCAGGGCGGGGGAGGGTATAGGGGACTTATAGGATAAAGCTTGAAATGTAAATGAAGAAATTATCTAATTTAAAAAAAAAAAAAAAAAGAGCTGGTAAGAGGCCCCCAAACACATATATAGCAGAGAACTGCCTGGTCTGGTCTTAGTGGGAAAAGATATACCTAACCCTTGAGAAACTTGAGGCCCCATGAAGTAGGGAGGCCTGGGGTGCGGGTGGGGGGAATATCCTCTTGGGGCCATGTGAGAGGAGGGATGGAGTAAGGAACTGTGGGAGGGCAAACCAGGAGGGGGACATTGACTGCACTAAAAAACAAATGTGATAAAATATATATTTCAAAATTTATAAAATAATACAAACAAACAAAGTATATGTTGTTGAATAAGAATAAATAAGCTTGTCCTATTTAATTCTATTTCACACTAACTTAAGCACAGCTTTAATCCCAGCACTTGGGAGGCAGACACAGGTGGATTTCTGAGTTCAAGGCCAGCCTGGTCTACAAAGTGAGTTCCAGGTCAGCCAGGGCTATACAGAGAAACCCTGTCTTGAAAAACAAAACAAACTAACAAAAAACAAAACAAAACAAAACAACAACAAAAAACCCAAAACAAACAAACAAACAAACAAAGATATAATTCTAATTCAACTATGTTTTCAACCCTATCAACATATGCAGAGCCCAGCACTGTCCATTCAATCTGACTTTGTTACACAGTTATAATTTCTAATGAATTCAGTAACAAAACTGTGGAGAGATATGTGTTGCTTTTTTATTTTTAAACCAAGTAATTTTATGTTGTACACAGAGCTCGTCCACATTACCTTCACTCATATTGAATGGAAATTATATTTGATAAACTTTAAAATTTTAATTTTGATAAAGCAGAAATGATTAATTCTCATGGCTTTTCCCCAATTGTTGCCCCTCTAATCCACAATCTTCGCTTTCATAAAAAATAGTGTCTTTTAAAGTTTTGCATGGAATGCCACATGCCACAAACTGGAGGAAGCAAAAGTAGATCTCCTGTATAGAGTATTAAAAAAATTAACTCTTTCTAAATATCTTGGTATAGGAAAATTTATCTCAGTAAAAGCCATTTCTAGTTTGCAATTAAGTTAAATAAAGTATTAGCAAATCTATAGAAATGTAAATGCAAAACTGAAAGATAAGCTTTATCATGATGTTAGTGAGTTAACTCACACAACTGTGAGCACAGAGCAGAGGGCAAGGCTGTGAGGTGGGATTCTGGAGGGAAGGAAAGGATGAAGGAGGGAGGGAAGAGGGAAAAGGAGAGGAAGTGTGGTATGAGAGAGAGGAAGACTACAAAGAGAATTTTTAGATTTATAGTTTATACGATACAGTGTTTTGGTTTCCAAGACACTGCATGTCAATAGAGATGGCCTTTCAACAGTTTTGAATTATTGGACTGTAAAATCTATTAATGTTTGTGATGATATTGAACTAGTATTTTAGAATAGCAAATCTCATGCTTTTTGTACTTTCTGAAACTACATCCAAAGATTTATCTATAGAGACTTCCTTTGATGAAAGACTAGCCTTGCTAATACATGTATTTTATAAAGGCAATTTTTTGTTGTTGTTGCTCAAAATGAAATAATCATATTGTATTTAACATATCAATTGTTTTTAGGGATTTTGTTCATGCTAGGCTCCAATTGCAACAGTTTGGAAGCATTTAATTTTCACAATAGTTTTGCAAAGAATCATCTAGTTTATAAATACCCAAATAACTGCTAAAGTACAGATTTGTAATGCAACATTCATGGTATCAATCTCCAGGAAGTGGTACAGCTTTGCAACATCTAATTTTCTAACATCAGAGTCTTTATTATCAGGTTCTGGGAGATTCAGTCTTCAAGGTTCATGCATAGGTCTTAAATCTAGTATCCAAACCACTCTATAATCATCCTGTGAATTATCACTCTAACCTTATTGTATCTTTGCTATCGCTTTTATCAGTGGTCTGTAGCTTTATTAACTGCTTCTAAAAAGAATTAAAAATTTCACCAAAAGAATATGAGAATTTTTTTATGAATGCTAAGGAAATCTGGGGTGAAATACCATTTGTCCCAGAAAATCTTTCAACTTATACTATTATCAGGAAGTTATCACAATTTATTATTCAGAGAAGTCTTAAAGAAGTGGATTCTTAGTGGGATAGTTTGGAAAAAAAAGTGTTTCATAAAACATTGTGCTTCAACATAAGTATCCTGGATTCTCACTGACAAGTTGAAATTTTCTATCTTTACTCTTATAGGTTTTACTCTTTACCATTCTTCTCTATTCTTTTTGTTTTTTTCTTAATGCCAATGTAGCAATTTGACCAGTTAGCTTGAATCACACTGAATCACTGATACTTTCTATAATGATGTCTTGCCACCCAAAGCTTGGTCGCATTTCCCTGTTGCATTTAATTATCACATAATAACAGTGTCATTTGTGTCACTACTTAATGCTGGCATTTCCCCCTTTCTTATTTGCACTGCATTTCCTTCTTATCCTTACGGCAAACTTACAGAAGTGCTGATGCAAGAAATACATTTGGAATACTAGGGATCATATGCTCATTTTGATTTTCCAAGCTATTCTCAAATAGAATATACACTACAGTGTGTAAAATGTAATAGCAACCACACTCAAAATAATCGTGTTTGAAACTATAGTCTTGAGTGTTTAGAATTGAAAAGTATCTGAGCTTATTTATATTTTTTGTAAATGTTTATGAAATCTTAGTCCAAAGGATGCTATACCGATTTGCTCTGAATATAGTTGAAATATTACAACAGGGAGCAGAAAACTGAAATAATGAATGAGTAAACTAAAAAGAACTCATAAACCATGATGATAGATGAATGTAATGTCAATGGTAATTCATAAAAATTAAGGGACATGAACCAAAGCTGTTACTTCCAGACAGGTTAAAATCTGACTGTGGTACATTGAAAAACACTGTTTATCTGAAAAACATAGCACAATATTCTTGCAAATGAACAAATAAATAAATGCTACAAAATGAGCCATTGGCCATTTCTAGACCAGAAAGTTAAAGTCAATTTGGGTATATGAGTCCTATGAAATAGACAATGTTTTCTCTCTGTCTGTATGTCTGTCCGTCTCTCTCTCTTTCTCCCTGCATTAAGATATTATGTTTCTGTAAGATTTAAGAGGAAGAAAAACTTGTTAGTGTTTTCATAAGGTAAAGCCAGGTCCTTCATGTAACTATATTTACCTTGGAAGCAGAATAGAGTTTGATTGTATCAAAACTTAGTGTTATAGTTAAGAACTAATATAGTTTCTGAAAATCAAAAGGCAGGAAAGAGATACTGTGATGGGGGACATGAAAAGGGGTAAGGAAAAGGAGAGAACAGGAATAAAGGAGAAGAAAAGGGAAGCAAATGACAAGGCTTTCTAATAAACATTTGCGCTTGAGTTGTCTGTTATAAGCATTAGAGAACTCAATATGACTTTTCTGAAAAATAAAATTATGAGCAGACTGCTTCCCAGTGGGTTTGCCAGGATAAATCATCTGCAAAATGTACCCCTAGACAAGTAAATTAGTTAACCTGTTGAATAGAGTTGCTTACTGTTTTCCATCTGGATGATAAATAGAGCCAAAAGTGTGTTGGGGACAATATAAATTGAGTCCTCTATTTTTTAAAAGACTCTCAGTTGAATCGTCAGGTCAGAAGTGTATTATATTAAACACACTGCATTGAGACTCAATGATGGAAGAATATAATCTACATATTTGGAATTGTATATAATACATGTTGCCACTTCCTTTGAAATGTATTTTATAAAATCATCATTCTTCAATTCCTTTATTTTCCCAGGTAGCACTTTAGGTATCTTTGTGTTTAGCTGACACTTATTTGCTCATCAGTAGTGCTGTGGTTAGAATACAAAATGCCCCACCCAGGTTCAGCAGCTTAAATATTTGCCCCAACTAGTATTGCCTCTTGGGAAGGAGGCCAAAGATGATGAAACCTCACTGGAAGAAGGGGATTGCTGGGCATCCAACCTGAGGTTTCATAGCCCAGTCCTACTTTATTCCCTTACTCTCATTCCTATGAAGATGTGATTGGTCAATTCTACCCTTCAGCTACCAAGCCTTCCCCAATTCCCCATCCATCCGTTCATTTTCTGAATTGCTTAGCCATAGTATCTTATCATTTTGCTGAGGACATAATGAAAAATCCTGTAATTCTACATGATCAATATGACATGCTATGTGATAAAGGTCATTAGAGCAGGTCCTTCACCAACCCATATACGGGTTATTTTGTAATCTTGATAGTGTTAAGAGAATAGAAATTTTCCTTTTATTAGAAAATTATGAGACTATAATCATGATACTTATATAAAACTCCCACAACTTCAATAAATTTTAAATCAATTTAATGTAGGAAGATTATTTTATTCACTTTTCTTTTTCCCATTTATGATTTAATCAATTTGTAAGTGCACACCAAACATAGAAAACATACATTAAATTTGTTGAAATATATAAATAGTTGTTGCAAAATACTTTTTACTCCCAATAGCATACCCATGGAACAGTTAGAGGTCTAGAAACTCCATGTGATTCATAGATGATATGGGATAAATCATGTTTGTTTTTTTTTTTTTTTTCTTTTTTTGGAATGCACTGAAAGAGAAAACCAAATAAAAATAAAAGCCTAGATATTACAGAAATCCCAGCCTACAAAATAGGCACATAATTCAAGGAAGACATAGTATTATTTGCTTTGCAAATAGGAAAGACAGAAATGAAAGTGAATGAGAAAAGATAATGACTGTAGATGCATCCAAGATGTTTTGACAATTCACATTTTCCATCAACTGTTACTCCCCAGAAAGGAAAAAAAAAGCCCCCCCCCCCAAAAAAAAAAAAAAAAAAACCAACAACAGTATCATTTCATTCTTTAACACTTAGGAGATTCTAAGGTAGAATTTAAAATCATGATATGATTAATATGACTAATTTTCACCAATCACAAGAGAATAAATATTACCAGCAATCCTATTATAGGAAACTCTTCCCATATGACCCTCATCCTAACTACCTTCTCACCTCCATCTCCTGACTCCAGCAGCCACTCACAGTATCAAATTAGAAAACACTCAGTGTGAAACCAGAGGGAAACCATTACTAAGATAATGTTTCCTAACTGCAACACATTCCACTGTTCTTGTCAATAGAGTCAAGAGGCTGACAAGCAGTGAGCAATGAATCCAGAATCAATAGATTACCATATGCTTTGGGGAGAGGTTGCAATTACTGCCTTGGAAAGCACTCTAGCAAAACTTCAATATTAAGTCAATGGTCTAAACGCCTCTATTTTGATGCATGCTATACCAGCTAAAATGAGAACGATATTTTAAGTTGATTCTTATGACAGGTTAATGTGTATGTATGTGCCTGGCTACTGTAAAAGATGTAAAGTCTAGGAAGCACACCAGCCAGCTCTCTAACCATTTCTCAGGAAATGATATTTATAGCATGCAAATGAAATGAAATAAACCATCATGTCCTAACAAAGTATTGTTTTCTATGTCTTGTCTATCCATCTCATGATTTATAAAGTACTATAATTATGCCCTTTATAATTCTACTTATTGAATAATGCAAAAGAAATCATATGCTACAGTTCTGGTTGGAGAAAATAGTCTATCTTCATAAAAAAGTTTGTGGGGTATTATATTAATGAATCCTGTTTCACTTCCTAAGAGCACCAGTCTATATTTAATAGCCCAGAGGACCAGTTAATAATGTTAACATGGTAATTTTATTTGTCTGTCTAGATTATAACTCCCCCACAGTCATGAATGGCATAATTCTACTCATTTCAAACTAACAATAAAATAAAATAAAATAAAATTTATATTTGTGCTTATCAAAAATTGCTGAGATACATTTCTGAGTGTTCTATTTTTGTCAGAAGTGTTCAATTGAATCCTCAGGCATGTCATACTGAATACTCTGTGCCTTGAAGAAAGGTTATTCTCATACTTAGGTGAAAAGAGAAGCAGGCTGAGTTAACACTGATGGTGCTTATGACATAGTCCACAGTAATTTCCTTTCAACCTCTGTGATAGAAAATTAACAATTTGGTATCTCAGGTAAAGAAAGCACAGTGATTTGCAAAGCAGAACGAGGTTCTTAAAAAACAAAATACTTTGACTTACATGGTAACGTAGTAGGGAGAAAATGGAGAAACTACCAGAAAGTAGCATTGACATTCTCTAGTAAGAGGAGGTTACTGATTAACAGCCATTTGTATATAATCAAGTGATAATTTTTAGTAGATTTAAGGTACAGATTATAACCTAATGGGGAAAAGAGGTTACCAGCACTTCTGCCTTAGATAAAGCTGAATGTGTCATGGTTTCTACAGCTTATCAGTTGTGATATATTTGTATAAATTGTTTTATGGTTTGATCTTGTTGTCTATGTATTCATACATTATTAACTCTTACTAATTAAAGCACATTTTAACAGAGAACAAGCAACAACTGTGCTCTCATGTTTAAAGAAACAAGAGAATTAAAGGAAAGGGTGATATGGACACGAGCTTTCATTTATTGTGACATAATTACTTTTTCTTATATCTTATTATGAAGAAATTCTGGCAATAGCAAAATACATATGGATTATTCAAGTAGTGATGAGTATGTATAGAAGTTTCCAGAACACCCTTTGTTAATACCTCATTCCTTGCAATGTCTTCAATAAGAAAAGCCAATGTATTAACTGTTATGTTACTTTTTCATGTAGCTATTGCCGTGAACCTCAAAAGCATGGTATATTATGAGCGTCTTTGTCAGGCTGCTGAGCTATAGCAAGTTGGAAGAGGAGACATGAATAGATGAATAGATGGGGGGAGTGTGTTCTAAAGAATATCTACTATATTAGGTGTGTTTCAAAGCAAGAAATGCTTGTAGGGAAAGGTGAAAGACTAAACATCTCCTAATGATAAAGTTTGGTTGTAGAAGCAGATCTGGTTGAATCCAGGGTAGACCTCATAGTCTAGCATACTACTTGTCCACCAGTTGTTTTGGTATAATTAGGCCATTTAGTGCTAAAGCAAAAGAAGGTGTTGATAATGATAAGAAATAATAAGAAAAAATTTAATCATTAAAAGTCATTACTTATTTGGGTGTTTTGAATGAGAGTGCCCCCCCATGGGTGCAAATAATTTGATTTATTTTCCAAAAATGAGTAGAAAGGGTGACATTGTTAGAGGATGTATGATAATGTGTGTGGGCTTGCCAGATTCAGTCTTGCTTTCTCTCTGCCTGTGGCCTGTGCATGATGATATAAGCGCTCAGCTACATTCCAATGCCATTCATACCTGCTTGCCACCCTGCTTCACACCATGTGGGTATAGACTAACTCTGAAGCTATAAGCAAGCCGCAATTAAATGCCTAAAAAGGAAGTTGCCTTGGCCATGATGTTTTATCCCAGGAACGGAGCTATAACTAAGACACTAAGTCATAGGTAGAATAGATAGAGAACGTGAATGTGGCAACTCTACACTAATTGGAAGAAGGGAACACTGGCCTGGATAAAGGGCAGCTTCTTGACTTTTCTCATGTTGGTTTCACTATACTGCCTGCTAATTGTGAGGCATAAGTGTCAAAACCTTTTAGGTTAAAGCAAAACAACAATAAAATATTACAGAACACATAATATAAAATACTTGGTATTTGATCAAGTAAATCATCAATGGAATTACTAGAACTGAAATATCTGAAAAAAAAAAAAAAGAAAGAAAAAGAAAAGAAAAAAAGAAAGAAGGAAACCCAGAGAAAACAATTCACCTGAAAGGTGAATCACAAATGAAATACATTTAATTATTATAATTCACTGTTAGGTTATAATGAATGTAATTTAAAAAAAAACAATGGTTTACAAATAGGCTAATACAAAATGTTAACTAAAACTTTCTAATCTGAATTTGAAAAGTCATTCTACTATAAAGTGTTTCAAATGAAGGAAAAGCTATCTTTTATTTAAAGGATAATTTTTGCTTTTCTTATCTGAGTTATAATCCTTTGGTTCAAATATTAATTTTTGGATTAGTCAGTGCTCCCTTGACTTATAGTTTTTCCACTGGTTAACTTCATCTATTTATTGGTTTTGTTAAGTGAGTATATAGTGCAAGCAGATGAGGGAATTAAAAAAAAATGGTGTGGGGTTAAAATAAATAGAAGAATAAATACATTGTGTAATTTGTATGGGGTTAAAATAAATAGAAGAACTGTGTAATTTGGAGCTAATCCATTTTCACAGTGTTTAAAACTTGAAATGTTAATTTTCTCTGTTGTTAAATATTTACCATGTAGCTGAAAATGAGATTACCGAACAAAAAATAATTAGATGAGTCAAATAAACCAAGTATGTACAAGGCTTATCATTAGTCATTTGGAGTGAATTTAATATAGTTCTAAATCATAAGACTCTTTACACAACACAAGAACATATATTCAGCAACTATATGCTTACTCACAATATTGGAATATATATGTGATGCTTTTGGTGAGGTACATAGTAGCAGATATCTAAATCTAATCCATGCTCATGTGAGTAATACATCTGCATTTTAGTAATACTGACCTATCAGAATATATATAAAGTAGGTGAGGCCTTTTAAAACATTGTATCATAGTAAAATTGTTATATAGGCAAGCTACAATGCTTGGTTTTGTCACTTGCAAATTTCAACCTATAATTTAGTCATGTAGCAAGCAGATGTTAACTGGATAAACTGCAGCGTACACTTGTGATCATGCTCTACACTTGGATTTTGTATATATGCCAGTTCCAAACATAGTGTATAGATTGTCTTTTCCACATTTAGGAGAGGAAAGGGCATGGGCTGCTTGCTCAGTAGTATCCATTGCCTCATGCCCTTCTTTGTTATGTTTTCTACTATAAGTACCCTTATTCTTGTGGAGCAAATGGTATAATCTGGCCTTTGAATGTTCAAGAGCACAATGCTAGATTGTGTAGGTGGTTTGAATATGCATGTCCCCCAATAGACTCATAGATTTGAAATGCTTCCTCAACAGGAAGAAGCACCATTGGGAAGTGTGGTCTTGTTGAAGTAGGTGTGGCCATGGTGTAGGAAGTGTGTCACTAGGGGAGGGCTTTGTAGTTCAAATGCTCTAGCCAATCCTAGTCTCTCTTTTTGTCTTTGTCTCTCTGTCTCTCTGTCTCTCTGTCTCTCTGTCTCTCTCCCTCTCTCCCTCTCCCTCTTCTATTTACAAAGTACTCTCAGCTACTCTATAGCCCTTTGCCTGTGTTCTGGTATGATTTACATTATGAAAATAATGGACTAAACCTCTGAGAAATAAGCCAGTCACAATTGAATATAATAGTCAACATGGTTATGGCTTCTGGTTTAGGGATGTAAGGGATATGTTATGGAATCTTCCTCTGTGGTTAATAAAACTTGCTGAGGACAGGCATGTGTCAATGGTGTCCCTCAACGAACTGTAAGCCAGCACAATTAAAATGTTTTCTTTTATAAGAGTCATGGTAGTGTGTTATAAAGAAAACCAAGGATCTAAGTAGAGGAAAGCTATTGGATGCCCATATTTACCTGGCCAGTAAAGAAATAAAAATAAATTTAAAAAAGAAAACGAAAACCAAACCAAAACAAAAACCAACTTATGTTATACTGTGGAACCTGACATGAAATTACCTTTTTCCAAAATAAAACCTCAGGGACTATTATTTAGATTTTCCCCATCTTAAGTACTCTCCCTATTAGAATAATTACAGTATAAAGAACTATGACATATATTCTGTCACCTTTTAGAACATTTGCTGTTAAAGCAGACACCATATCTATATATTTTTAGCCAACTTTTGCACTAGTTCTGAAGGCTCTATGTCTTCTGACCCTTCTCTGAGTCCCCAACTTCATTTTCTGCAAATCTCTCTCTTTCTCTTTCTCTAATTAAGCAAAGATACATTGACAGCTCCTCCCACACACACCAGTTCTACTAGTAACTCAAGGACTTTGCTTCTCTAATGTCTGCCAGGGAAGCTCTTTTCCATCTCTAGCTTTTTTGGAATTTGTTTTTTCACTCTTAGTTTTTAGCTTAAATATGAGTTCCTGAAGAATGCATAACAAACTTCTATAACTATTTTGTTTAAAGGCACACATAAAGTATTTCCAGCAAAGAAAAATTGCATGCCAATCGTTTCAACTTGGAATCAAACAATAGAAGTACCATGTAGATGAAAACAATTTTGTTTTTCTTAACTCTCTTCTTCCCTCTCTCTCCTTCCTTCCCTCCCTACTTCCCTCCCTTTCTCTCTCTCTGTATCTCTGTCTCAATCTCTCTCTAGGTCTTTGTCCCCATCTCTCTCTCCTTTTATCTCTCTAATACATCCTGCTTGGCCATCTAAGGGTCAGTATGACAAGGTTCCCATCTGTGGAACAGAGACAACAGGATGTGAGCCTCCACAAGTGTCAATGGTTGCTGCGTGCGGTGGGCATAGAGCACACACATGCAAGCTTGTGTGTGTGTGTGTGTGTGTGTGTGTGTGTGTGTATAAAATGTTTCTTTTTAGGGAAATATTCTTTCTGCCAAAGTTATCCAGAAATGTCCTCTCTGCCAAGGTTAATGTTTCTATCATCATCAGAGATAACACGAGTCTGGGAGTCAGGACTATGGGAAAGAACTCTAAAAAAAAATATGAGTTCAAAAATATATAATTGCTCTACTTTGCAAAATATGAAGATGCATTATGAATTGCACAGGAGCCTTCAGAGATAAAAAAAAAGGCAGAAACAACAATAACAAAAAACAAAAAACAAACCCAAACAAACAAAGAAAAAACAAACAAACAAACAAACAAACAAACAAACAAACAAAAAACAGGCGCAACTGCACTATGAGCCAGATTCCTACAAAGATACTAAGGAGTTAATTGATTTAGGGAGTGGAGATTACAGAGCAAAGTCTCAATCAGCAAAGTTTTTTTTGTTTTTGCTTGCAAAGGCAGGCAAATTCCAGAGTTCAGGGTTAGTCTGGAATAAAGGGAGTTTAAATCCATGCCCAGGCACTCACTCTCACTGTAGGAATGAAATTTTCAAGGCTCTCTCCCTCCCAGCAAGCTTTTTGTCAGTGCTTAACAAGGGTGGACAGATCTCTGCATTCTTTTGCAATGTTGTGGAGGGAAGTGCTTGCTATCTTTTTCTAGACTCCAAGGGCTGGGGTCATGGAATGCTAATTCTTGGGGTGACCAAGGGGAAACCTGGAGTGGATGCCTGGATTGATGTGGGGATGGAAGACTCCCTTTGTTCTCCATAAAATGAACTAGCAGAGAGCAATAGCAGTTCTTTTGTAGAACTTTTTTTTTTTTTTTTTTTCTAGCAAGAGCTGAGCATAACGGAGATCTCCAGAGTATACACTGCACTTTTAGAATTTTTCTACCAGGATTTCAGACCTTGGTTGGAAATCCCAAGAATTGCTTAGAGAGCTAACACAGCTCTTTTAGAATTTTTTTTTTTTTTCTAGAAAATCAAGAATGTTTTATAGCAGCTTTCCTGGTTCCCATGGGAAAAACCCATGAGCTATCCAGAGAGCTTTTAGAATTTTTTTCAAGCATAAAAGCTGACTCAAGGAGAAAGCTATCTCCAGCAGACTACAGAGCCAAGATTTATCTACTGAGAATTGACTACCAATCAGGCAGCATACACTAGCTGATATAAGACCCTCTACACATCAGAAGACTGCCTGGTCTGGCCTCAGTGAGAGAAGATGGCCTTGAGGCCCCAGGGGGTGGGGAGGTCTGGTGAGGTAGAGTAGGGATATCTTCTTGGACACAAGGAAGGAGGAATGTGATGAGGAACTATTGGAGGGCAAAGGAAGAGGAGGATAATGACTGGACTGTAAAAAAAAAGAGATAATAGCAATAATAATAATAATAACAATAATAATAATAATAACAATAATAATAATAATAATAATAATAATAATAATAAACACAATGACTTCATGAAATTCGAAGGCAAATGGATGGAACTAGAAAAATATAACCCTGAATGAGGGAACCCAGTCACAAAAGAACACACATGGTATGAACTCACTGATAAGTGGATATTAGCCAAGATACAATACACAAACCACATGATGCTCAAGAAGAAGGAACAACACCAACAACAAAAATAAGTGTGGATGCTTCAGTTCCTACATAGAAGGGGGAACAAAATAATCACAATCACTGGAGGTAGAGGGAGGGAGGACTCTGGGAGGGAGGGAGGGAGGGAGGGAGGGAGGGAGGGAGGGAGAGGTAAAATGGGAAAGGCAGGATCAGGTGTGGGAGGAGACAGTGGAGAAGAACAGAGGGTCAGGAAATTGAATAGAAATATGTAGCAGTGGACAGGGAACCAAGGGTAGCCAAGAGAAAGGCCCAGATGCCATGGAAGTAAGAGGTTCCCAAGATCCAGTGGGGATAACAGCCTGAATACTCAAAAAGGGAAGGATAGAACCTATAGAGACCATAAGGAGTGGTTAGGTTTGGTTCTTGTTTGAGGGACAGAGCCATCCACCCATCTCAAAAATATTAACCCAGAATTGCTCCTGTCTAAAGGAAATACAGGGACAAAGAGTGGAGCAGAGACTAATGAAAAGTCCTTTCAGAGACTGCCCCATCTCTGGATCCATGCCATCTACAGAAACTAAACCCACACTATTGCTGATGCCAAGAAACTATAACTGCTATAACTGACCTCTAAGAAACTGACAGAGCGTGACCAATACAGGTGTAGATGCTCTCGGCCAACCATTGGACTAAGCATTGAGACTTCCAATGGAAGGATTGAAGGAGCTGAAAGGGGATTGCAACCCCATAAGAAGAACTACAATATCAACTAACCAGGTTCCCTAGCACTTCCAGGGACTAAATCAACAACCAAAGAGTACATATGGCTCCAATAACATATGTACCACAGGATTCCCTTTTCTGGCATCAATGGGAGGGGAGGCCTTGGTCCTATGAAGGCTTGATACCCCAGTGTAGGGGGATTCTAGGTGAGGCAGGTAGGTGAGTGTGTGGGGGAGCACTCTCATAGAGGCAGGGGGTGAAGGAATGGAATAGGCATTTTGCTTAGGTGTCAACTGGGAAGGAGGACAACATTTGAAATGCAAATAAATAAAATTACCAAAAATGTAAATCAGTGTTTACTGAGTCCTCCCTTTAGGTCTATTGTGGCATAATTCACTTGGATCATAATGTCCGAAGCAGGAAAGAGATAAGTTCTTAAAGAAAAGGGAGAGGATTTTTAAAAGCAGCCAAAAGACAAGGTCGGGGAAAAAAAAATCAAGTTTTCAGAGTAGAAACAAATTTAACTGAAGTATATCATGGACCACTTAAGGATAGGCCATGCCAAAAGCATGATAATTCTTCTGGTCTTGTCCTCTCTGATAAATGGAGAGAACTGAGTTAAGGCAGAGTTTCATGGAATGAATTATCAATCTTAGCATTTCCGTAAGAGGAATGAGGTACAACGGTTTCCACTGAGTGCCATCAAGTGTCATCCTTGTTTTCTCTGCTACAGGTAAATAAATTACAAAGATTTACCTTATGAAAACCGTCTTTGAGAAAAAAAAAAAACTGAAAGAAAGAAGGAAAGGAAGGAAGGAAAGAATGAAAGAAGGAAAGAAGGAAAGAAGAAAAGAAGGAAGAAATGAAAGAAGGAGTACATTAGCTTTTTGTATAATTTAATCAACACGAGCATCTTTGTTCAATGGGATGTAAGTAGACATGCAATGCAGCATTTCTAGAACATTGTTTCTCTTTAGCTTGTCTTCTGATAATTGCCACTTCATCCAGCATTGCTTTCTCCAACTTAGTATGTACACATGTTGGGAGATGCAGCATAAGTATTGTACTTGTAAGGCAATAAATATACAAATGTGAAAACTGAAGTAAATGATGACTAATGGAAAGAAATAGCATCATTGCCATAAGAAAATGAACTAATGCTAATTTCCTTCACGAGTAATCCGTGAAAACCATTAGCCCCACAGTTTAAGTCTTCTTTTACCACCACTTCAACTTTATCCAAATCCATACTCGTGTAGATGACATAGAGGAGTGTTTAGCCTAGAATGACAGCCATCAGCCTGCTTGGGAAATTGGGCAAAAGGCAAAAAGAACACTAACAGTCAGTCTCCTGCTTAATGGAAGAGTGATTGCACTCCAGGGGATGCGTGGAACACCTGTGTAATGAATGAATTGTGATTCATCTCTGCTTGGGTGAGGTAAATTTCAATTTTATGTTTTCATTAAAGAACTAGTCAGTTGAGTGCTCTTGAGAATAAACTTACCTGTTTGGTATCTGGGGTCTTTATTCAATAAAATTTACTTTCAAAACATACTACAAATAAAGGGGCAGCATTATTAGTGAAGTTGACTCAAGTGAATCACAACTTGTCAGAGACACAGGTTGTGATGTTCCAAACCTTTCTCTCAGTCCTAATGTACAATTTCTTATTGGAACTTGAAGAAATTATTAAATGAATATCTTTGTCTTTTCTTGTCTATAGAAAATATATTTTCTGCTTATTCATCATTAGGATAAAGTTTCAGAGTGTGTCAAAAAGGGAAACATCAAATAATAAATGTGATTTGTTAATTAGTCTTATATCCTGCTTGCTCATGGCTCACTAAGACACAAAGCTGAACAGTAAAGAAGAAAAAAAAATGCAATGCTACTTAAATTATATAATTTCTCTCCTATGCAAAATCCAATTCAAATGACTCTTAATTTTCTGTGCATAATACAACTGTGGTTTTTCTATTTATTCATGTCCATGTTCAATGTAATATAAAGTAATACATGGATTAAAGCACCTGTCGTAACACTAACTAGTTTTGTCTTTGCAATTGACTTTAAAAAGTAAAATCTATCATAGAGAAGTAGACTCATATCCTAAATTGAAACAAATACAAGTTAAATATTTCTAGAGACATTTTAAGTACTGTGGTATAGTTACTTTCCATAATGAGATTTTAAACTATGCAGAATCATAGAAAATAAAAAAATGGCTGTCATGATGGCAGCCTGGTGCACTGGGTTCTATGAACTTAACATCTTGGCGGGGTTATGAAGACAAACAGAATGTTTTTTTTTTTTTTCAAATAAGATAGATAGATAAATAAATAAATAAATAAATAAATAAATAAATGTAAGCAAACAAAGTTTGAGCGTTCCAAATACATTCAGAAACTGCCACAGGCAAATTTCACCACTGCATCTTTGAGTTAAAATTGAATTATAATCAACTTATGAGTGTCATCTCTCCCATAATGCAGCAAATGATAGAAAGGATGGGCTGCTGAGGGCAGACTGGCTGGAGGGAGGAGAAACTGCATCATGAGTTTACACTCTGCATAAGTCACAGAAACAAATTGGTGGATTAAGCGGCCATATTTCAACAGAAGAAAACTACTTTGGTTGGGAAATAGCCCTTCAATTAATGTGCTTTGTAAGTTTCGTTGATGTTAGTATTTATTTATATGTCTCTCTGAGTATTTTCTACAAAGTGATGCAGAGCGCTTCTACCCTCTTCTAGTTCCTATCTGAGCTATTTGGTAGAAGTTAGAGACTGAACTAATGTAAGAGATATTTAATAAGAGGAAAAGTATAGTTACAGTAATTTTATGTGGTTAGGGGGACTTTTAAATTGGAATTTTAGAAATGTTACCATAACATTTTGTTTTTGATTGTTTTATACAAAAAGCAATGGGGTTGTAAATGATTTAGAATATTAATGGTATCTTTATTATGGTGGTAGACTGTAGAAATAAGATGTCTAAATTATATAAGATCCGGAAATGTATAGAATCATCTAGTGGAAAATCAGGGACTCCAGAGTCTTGTTTATTTAAGTTTATTCTGGTCTCAGTTAACAGTGTCTGATGATCTATGTTATTTCCTAGTCTTTATATACAAAGATATTTCTCTCCAAAGTATACTCAGTGCTTGCTGTATATAGGAGTATTCTGGCCAAATGTTTTTCTGAAGTGGCAGCTCCTTAGGTAACTGTAGCTTGATATAAGTATTACAGCAGTTTGGCATATTTAAGAATAACACATTCTTAACATTCAGTGGTCTATCCTTTGTGGTCTTATTTCAAAGTTTAGAAGGAGATAAGGAGCATGGTAACCTTTCTTTCTATATTTCCTGTTATTTTCAGTGCAATCAATGCAGCCTGGAGTGCATCTTATGTGATACCAAAAATAAATTCTATGTATGTTTATTTTTATGCACCCGCGCACAAGCACGCACACACACACACACACACACACACACACACACACACACACACGTTTTGGTTGCCAGTTAAAATATCATGGTGGTGATTTTTAAAATGGTTTGGGGAAAGAGTCTAAGTTTTTGAGAGTTAAGACTGACACTTGGGGGCTTAACTTTTCAAGAGAAATAAACATGGCGCTCTCTGTCCTCAGTCATCCTGTCTCACCGAGGTACTGAAGCATGGACTGTAAATGGAAGATCCCCCACTGTGTTGGGATCTCAGCTGCACAAAGTTGCAAAATTTTAAGAAATGACAGCCTCACCTTTCAATATAAACTCCCTTAGACTGGCTTTTTACTTCTCAGGTTTTATTTTTATTCTGCTATTAATAGATTACCTCAAATATTACATGTTATTAAAGAAACATAAAAGCCTTATTTCTTCTACATTATTTATACAAACTTCCCTTGATTAGACCTAAGTGTATTTACTCATAACTTCTTAGTAGAAAAGGAATAGAGGAAGACCTACGAAATTGGGCAATACGATAAAAAGTTTATTCAAATTTTATTCAAATATCATCAACTAATGCCACAAAAGACAATATGGAATGTATAAATTTAGAATCTTTATTGCAAAGTAGGAGAGCTTTGAATTACAAAAGTGAAAGTCTCACCATATTTGTTTTAAATTTTCATTTTAGCTTACATCAAAATATCAAACAAAACATTCTATTTTAACATAGCAATAAGTAAAAGTATAATTTTGTTTAACCTTGATTCGATATTTTTAATTTTATACAACTAATTGCATTTATTTTCCCAAAGTTTAGAGAGCAATTTTTTGGATAGTTTATATAGGCCCATAGCTTTTGTGTTTATCATTCTGAACCTTTAAAAAAAATTAATCAGACCAGAGAAGAGAAGAGTAGGAAACCAGCGAAGGTTAAGAGTTAGGAGGGAGGAACTGTGGAAACCTGAGAACCATGCAACAGCCTTTACAGAAGGTGATATGAGCACTGAGGTCACCGGAATGTAACCCATACCAAAGAATCAATTCCAGATTTACTGTCTTGCTGACTGTATGCTGAATCTTTAATTAAAGTCGTAATTTTCAAAGTTTAAAGTGATGTCTGAATATACTGTGCCAAATTTGGGTTTGCATTATGGCTTGAAGTCAAAAAAATATTGCTTGTATTCATAGTAATAAATATCCTGCAATAACTTAGTAAGAATGAGCCACAGGAGAGGCAAAAATTTTGTCCTAGAGGGAACTGTAAAAATTGTGACCTGTCTCCTTATCTACCTGAAAAACAATTCCGGAGTCTTGCCATCATAACATTTGACTTTTGTTAATGCTAGCATTATTTCTCCAATTACCTTGTGTATTTAAAATATATGGTTTGCTGTGCGGTGGTGGTGCACACCTTTAACCCCAGAACTTGGGAGGCAGAGGCAGAGGCGGCGGATTTCTGAGATCAAGTCCAGCCTGATCTACAGAGTGAGTTCCAGGACAGCCAGGGCTACACAGAGAAACCCTTTCTTGAAAAAAACAAAACAAAACAAAACGAAACAAAACAAAAACAAATAAAATATATAGTTCTTTCTTATGTTTACGCAAACTTTTTTATAGGAGAATTTTCATCAATGTCCTCATGACATGAAATAATTTCTAAACAGTATTAAAGAAAGTGTGTTATATCTTAATGCAGAGAAGTATCAAGCAAAAGAAAATGACACTATGGTATACAAATAGGTGGGTATTTACATAAAGTAAAAAGAAACAGTGAAAATTTTATATTCACTAGGACGAACACACACACACACATACACACATACACACACACACACACAGTGGGGAGGAAAGAAAGGTAGATTCTCTTGCAATAACAAAATTTTGCAATATTTAATTATAACAAGTGTGAAGAATTTCATAACTTTAAATATAAACATTTTAATTGCATTTTGAACATATAGTTTGACTATAAAAAAAGCTAAGTGTCCTTCTCTAGCATACTAAGGAAGCTTGTCAGACTTTGAATAGAGCAATCAGGTTCAGTATCACACATGTTACATGTTTACAAACTTGAGCAAGTTATGTGTCCCTTAACTCCCATATTTCACTTCTATATTGCATTGATTATTATCTCATTTTAAATATTCTATCTATATCTATATCTATATTTATATCTATATCTGCAAATCACAGTAGCTATCTTCAGACACACCAGAAGTGGGTATCAGATCCCATTACAGATGGTTGTGAGCTACCATATGGTTGCTGGGAATTGAACTCAGGACCTCTGGACTAGCAGCCAGTCCCCGCATTGATTCGCATTGATTATTACTATATCTAGATCATAACTAATAATTTAATGAACTTACCTTAGCCTTTTTGTAGTTCGGAATTACAAAAATACCAAAATTTAAAGGTTACAGCCATGACTAGCTAAAATGCCAGAATAAGTTTTTGTTAAAAACAAAATCATAAATTAGTCCTTGGAAAGTCTTCTCAGCTTATGACTAGAGAGTCATGATACTCTAAATTGTAATCACATACATATGATATGTTCAATCTTTTATATTGACTTTAAATTCTTCAAGAATTTAAAGTCAATCTTTTATATTGACTTTAAATTCTTCAAGAATTTAAAATACTTTATTCTTTAGTACCATAGAGATATGTAAAATAAAATGCCACTAATTAAATTTACTTCATTATTATCAAACCTACCTGAGCTTAGTTAGACTGACATTCCTGTAAATAAGAGACATTTCCTTAGGTCAAAGGATGAAGCACAACTTACTTTTAATTATTTTTCACTTTCTTCTTTTCAGATTTCTAATATAAACTCTTCTGAAGCCCCATTACAGAGGTCTCTTAAGGACAATGAGATATGAACTGTTAAGTAGCTCCCTTGACATCCAGGAATAGACTTAATCTTGTAAACTAGGGTAATTTGTTCAACCTGTCTCTCTTTCCTCATCTACAAAATTAAGAACAGGACAGGTGAAGTTGAAGATCTTTTCATATGTAATAGACAAGCTTCTCTTCCATTAGTGTGCAAGTAATTCTTTTTAGAAGCGCTTCGAATTTTACATGAAATTTCAATTTGGGCTAAGGAGTGAAGGAGTAATGGCTTAAAGGTTCTTAATGCAGTTTGAATATCTTGTCACTTTAAATTATTAAAACAAACCCAATGTGAAGATTAAGACTGAACTCAATATCAAGTCTGGCTATGTCAGTGATTCTGAGTCTCATGACCTCAAGTATGAGAACAGGGTCAGCATGCACTTTTGCTCCTCTTTCCACCTGCTTTTGTGCTTTGCGCCCGAGAAAGTGTTTTTGTCTTGGATTATTATTATTTCCCTCTGACTAGCCTCTGAATTCAGACTCTATAGTGTGTGGAGATGACTGGAAATGGAGCTTTGCTGAGTCACCAAGGGTATGTGGGAAGAAGGCCTGGAGCTGGCTGGGCTTTCTTCACAGGTCTCCTGGACTTGACTCATGGAGGAGCTGGATTATCTTCCAGTAATGATTAACAAGCTTCCCGTGTTTATTGTGAAAATTGTTGATACGTTAATAATTATGAGTGAGGATATCTGCAACTATTTTCATGAGAGAGAGAGGGAGGGAAGGAGATTGGGAGGGAAAGGGAGAGAGAGTGGAAGAAAGAGAAATTGGGAAGGAGAAGGAGGGAAATAGGGAGCAAGAGATGGGTGGGAGAAGGGGAGGGGGATGGAGGGAGAGGGAGAGGGAGGGAGAAGGAGCAGAGAGGGAGAGGGAAATAGGGAGAGAGAGGAGCAAGGAGAAGATGAGAGAGGGAGAGAAGGAGGGAGAGAGGGAGAGAAAGAGAGAGAGAGAGAGAGAGACAGAGACAGAGACAGAGAGAGAGAGACAGAGAGAGAACTACAGTATTTTTGTTGATATGTCAAGGACAAGGTGATCTAGCCTAGGGATCTTTGAGTCAACTGGACAGAAAGTAAAAGGTGTGATTTCTATTTGACTGAACTTCTACATCACTTTTATCATGTGAATACTTTCTCAACAGGCACAATCTTTTATCTCCTTTAAAGACATATCCAAGAATTTCATTTTAAGTTGTATTAATCTGAAAAGACAGTTATGTGGCTTGAGATAGTGATTTGCATATGGAATTTGAATAAAAAGACAAACACTGCAAAATTAAACATAAGGTAGTATTAAGTGATATGACTGTCATATTTCAATCTCTGCTTTTCTATTTCTTTTTTTCCCATTCAGACAAAATATCAGATTCTGCTTTTGAAATACTTTTCTTAAAAGTTTTAAGTTTACTCTTTAATCTGAGTCAGAAGAACATTTTCCCCACAGCTAATGTGGAAAATTTAGAATCTATGAGTTCACAAATGTAATGATGTTTCTGAGAAATACTACTTTGAGATACCTTTTTTTCTTAATCAAAAGACCAATTATTTTTCTTTGATTATTGGAATATATCACAGTTAACATTTTTATTCTTGCTGCAGTTTGTTTTATATTGTTTGTCTGGGACTCACTTGAAGAAACATTAAGACTCACATACAGGTAGTGAGTATATGTAGTGATTGGTTTTATTTAGATATATATTTACATAGTTATATGGCCAAGGCTGTAATACCAAGGCAAACATAATAAGAGATTTTATTCAATGAAACTGTCCTTCTCTGTTCAGACTCTATAACAAAACAAATTGAACTGGATAAATAATAAATAACAAAACATATTTCTCATAGCCTCACAGGTTTGGAAGTACAGGATAAAGGGACACATATGCATGTTTTCTGTTCAGAGAGGGGCCATTCATCAACCAGCAAATAAGTGGCTGAGAGACGCATGTGCTTTGAAATGGTAGAAGAGGCAAGCTCACTCCCAATAATCTGCTTTGTAATTGCTGTCATCTCAATCCTGAAGATGCAACCCTCAAGACTCAATCTCCTACATAGGTACCATCTCATAACCATACTATATCAGAGGTTGAGAGAGACTGAATAGTCCTGAAAGCTTGGGTAAAACCAAATACCACTGTTCTAAAATGAACAAACAAACAAACACAATAGAAAGCAATAAAAGAAATAGAAAGCAATAAAATGATTCCTAAAATATTATACTTTTGTCATAGATCAGTGCCTTGCTCAGCCTTCATCAGAGAAACTTCTTCAGGCAGCAGATGAAGGAAAAAAAAGATGCAGAGACCCTCAGCCAGCCATTATACAAAGAGTGAAAGGCATTGAAGCACTCAGCCTTAAAAGGTATGTCTCCCTCAAGGCCACATCTGAACTCAGAGAGACAGAGGCTGTACAGAGCCTGCACCAGTCTGTCCCCATTGAGGTCTTAGAGCTGAAAGGAGATGTGAACGCATGCCTCCATCCCTAGCTCAGGAAATATTTCCAGTTGATAACCACTAGCAAATGAAAGTTTAGTTTCCTCCAAAGAAGACTACTCCTAAGTGTTGGCTGCATGCTCAGCTGTAGATGGCCAACTGAAAATAAACTTAGGTGCATCTCTGAAGGATTCTTGTCTCATAATGTTCTGCAAGGGCTCTTCTTTATTATATATATATATATATATATATATATATATATATATATATATATATATATATATATATATATATATATTACATGTCTTGTGTGTCTCTCTGTGTGTGTGTGTGTATACCGGCCCGGTGTTTTTTTTTTTTTTTTTTTTTTTTTTTTTTTTTTTTTTTTTTTTTTTTTTTTTTTTTTTTTTTTTTTTTTTTTTTTTTTTTTTTTTTTTTTTTTTTTTTTTTTTTTTTTTTTTTTTTTTTTTTTTTTTTTAATGCGATTCTGAGTGTGTGACCAAGTGTGTCTGTTTCATGTGCCTTATCTTGGGCTCTTTTATGTCTATTTTTTTTTTTCCACACAATTCTGATGTTGTTTTTGTTTGTTTTATCTTACTATATTTTATTTTATTTTCTAATTATCCCTTATTATACTGTTTTTTGATAGACAAAAAGGGTATAGATCTAGATGTGGGGAAAGGTGGAGAGAAACTTGGAAGAATATAAGGAGAGAGCAGCTTAACCAGGATATATTATGTGAGAAAAACTATTTTTAAGAAAAGAAAGAAAAGGCTGGGCGTGGTGGCACACGCCTTTAATCCCAGCACTCAGAAGGCAGAGGTAGGCGGATTTCTGAGTTCGAGGCCAGCCTGGTCTACAAAGTGAGTTCCAGGACAGCCAGGGCTATACAGAGAAACCCTTTCTCGAAAAACCAAAAAAAAAAAAAAAAAAAAAAAAAAAAAAAAATCAGTATATGGAGTTGGGCTCTTCATACTTATTTAGACCATCGAAAATATCCTCCCAATCCCACATTTTTAATTTCTACATATGGAAAAAGTATAAAAGAAGCAAAAAGAAAATCTTATCTGTTTTACCATTGGAATAGATACTTTAAGTTCCCCAATACACCTTTCAAATATTGTTTTCCTGTAATCCTCCAAGTACAGTGTACATCCTTTAAGTCCATAGGGATGAGGATATGACCTTTACTTTTGAGATCATTGCTTTTTGTGGATTCAGGGCTGATACAAAGGGAAGTACAACAATGATAAGGTAGGGTCAGTTTTAATGAACTTTGAAGATATCACTTTTACATTTTACTTATTTTTGAATCCTTAAACAATTATCAACTTCATATAAGAATTGAGAAGGCTGGTTGCTGTTTACAGTCATAAAGCCAATTTTAGAGATTTTTGTAGGAAGAGTAGCCTCTGTTTACAGCTGAGCTGACAATCTTGTCTCGTTTAGACTTTTAGTGGTCCAAACATTCTGAACCTTAACAAGTCCCTAATGCAAACGTAAAGAAGACTGATGCTTCAGCCGAGACAATAGCACACCATTATGCTCTTTTTTAACACGTTTACAGCATATGATATTGACAGATAAGAGCTTTATGGCTTAGAGTGCACTTCTTGGGGTTCATATTATTCAAACTACCTGCCCCTTGGGATCCCACCACTTCTACAAGGAAATATTAGACATTGTGGTAATCAGAACAGACATTTGTTTACTGGCTTAGTATCACAAAGCTTTCAAAAATAGAATGTAATCTGGCTTTTGGTGCTATGTCATTGTAAACTGTATAGTTCAGTGTTTCTACATGAGCAGTAAGCAGGAGGAGTCAGCTAACAACATATCATGACTGGAATAAATTAGTTCCTGGACTGTCTGCCATTGTATAAGTTTCACACAATTGCCTACACACAGCACATCTCTCAAGAACCTTTTATTTTTCCCCTTCTTTCTTTCTTTCTTTCTTTCTTTCTTTCTTTCTTTCTTTCTTTCTTTCTTT
>LR749646.1:243695-260087 GCA_902729485.2 Mus minutoides | reverse complement strand
GCCTCCTGAGTGCTGGACTTAAAGGCGTGTGCCACCATGCCCGGCTCAGAACCTTTTCTTTATACCATCTTCTGTTAGTATTTGAGATGAAATTTGCCATGGGGTAAGAGCTGTTGTTTTCATATCTATGAATGAGACTGCACTCAATAATTTCTATTCAAAAGTCATTTATTAGTTACATCTTACTTTTATAATCAGTGACAATCCAAAACAAGTATATAACCTTTTTTTTTCTAAAATAAAATTGAAAGAACCAACTCTTACACTGAGGATTTTTGACCTAAGTATTTATAACAAAAATTATTTTCTGCCTGTGATATACAAAAACTGCATCACACCTATGGTCAATAATATCCAGAGAATGATAATTATGTATTCTATAATGAAAGATAAAAACAGAATCATATGTAAAACACAGAAAATTAAATAAAAATTAATATGTCCTCATTACAAAGTTATTAGGTATTTTAGAAGCTATAAAAATGACATTGAAATAGGTCATAGTCTCATTTCATGCATTATTTACTCACTTGGTTTTCATACATTTGAAAAAACTTAGATAGATTTTTGTATATTTAAACATTACTCCCAACAATTACAAAGATGTAAATGAATTACTCTAAGTTTCACATGTTGTTATATTACTAAATATTCTGAATCTACATAATATTACTAACTCCTTTGTTTAATTTACCTGAGTGGTTTAAATTGAAATACCACCTGACTATGCATAGTATTTGGTAAGTTACTTGTGTCTCAGAAAAAAAAAAAAAAAAAAAAAAAAAAAACTTGAATTCAACAATGATTCATTATTTAAGGCATTGAGAGGTTTGTATTGCTTCCAGAAAAACAAAGCTTAGCCAACTAGAAATTTCAGTACTACATATATATCCAAATCTAATTTAAAGTACTGAAAGTTTCCTAATAGCTTGGTTATTAATGTTAATGAAACATGAGATTAGATATATATTCAGTAAGAATATTCTTTTGATAATGATAAATATTAATGAATTTAAGCCAACAAATTGATTCACAAAGGGCTAATCATAATTGGATAAAATTGGACTTAAATTGGGCAATATTAGACAATAGGTTATGAATGGACAATTCATTACCTAAGGTAGAGGGAGAAAGAGGAGTGCAAAATTTGAAAGTGGAAAATGGGCTCCAGCTCGCACATGGCCAGGAATGATAATGAAAGATTGAGAATCTCAAATATGATTTCCTGATTATATCCAAGAGAAAGTATGTACTGGAAAATAAGATGATCATGAAAATGCATTTCCTTAATGGTCTGATGAAAGTATTGCTTTGAGGCCGTGAGTCCGGAAATGAAACGAAATGAGTATCATCTAAGTTTGAAATTCATCTTCTACTTCTCTTCAGTCTATGGAAACGATTCAGTTCTCATCCTGTAATTCTACATTAGGAAACAATCTTCTAGAATTACAAGACATTTTCCTAACTAGGGAGTGAGTTGCAGCAGGAAGTGAGTTTGCTCAACCCATTCATCGATGAACACTTTTGGGCACAGTAATATTTAAGATTATCACAGAACCAGAGCAGGCTAAAAAACATACTAGACTGTATTTTGTAACACTCTATTAAAATTTAAGTTGTTGCGGAATATAAGCACAATGCTCTGAAAACCTGGCAATAATGCACTTCAAAACAAAATATGCATTGTATGTATACACATGCATTTGTGTGCAACAGTCAATGAGAGGAAACAGGAAACTTCTAGACATCATAAAACACTATTGGTTTTCTTTGCGTGACTGACAATGACAGTAGGCTGTGTAGGGTGAACTGACATTTTATAGACTAATCAATGCCAGGCACACCAGGAAATCTGAAGCGATGTAGAATGAACTTGGCATTCTTTATTCACTAATTTGACAGTATTACTTGAGCACGCTTTCCTCTGTATGAGCTGACGCTCATAATAGTAGGAAGCAAAACAGACAAGATTCCTGGATGGATCTCTTTGTATGTGTCTCACTTTCCTTTCCTTTCTGTGGGTCAGGGAATAAGCGATTCCATTAACATATGTTCCATATGTTCGATAGCAAGGAATGGTATGAAAACATAAAGAAGGATGAAGGCCATGGCAAGGGTGAAGGGAAGATGTTATTTTAGGAAGGCTTGTGGGAAGGCTTCCCTGATAAGATGATATTTAATCGGAAAGACAAAGTTAATCAGAGAGTTGCTAGGCAGCTAGTGAGGGAAGGTAGTTGCCAACAAACAGATTTGAAACAACAAGAAAATACTGTTTTGAGGGTTTCTAAATGTAAGGGTCTCAGCATGTGTAGAAGAGAGGCATTGAGGATGCATTGAGAGGCGTGTGAGGAAGATGCATTGAGGATAAACCAAGAACACTGGGGAGGCTGGAGTAGACTATGTGCTTACTGGGAGGAGAGCAAATCTAGTTATCTAAGCTCTGTGTTTACAGATAATGCCTGCATGTGTTTATTAATAATCTCCCCTTCTAGTACTAGCAGAGTTACAGTTTGGATGATAAATGATCAGCCCTAGAGTAGGCCATTAAATGTGTTTTACTATGAATGGAGTTAGAAACCATGGTGAGATTATATGATATATGATATATGTTAAATGTTAGCAGATTTGCTCTGGCTCCTGTACTCATCACAGGCTTTAGGGATACAAAATATAACCTAGAAAAGTACTAGAGGGAATTTAAATTATGCAGATGAATTTTGTAGGGAGTCAGTCAATTAGAAAAGGGGATTTTTATTGGATATAGAGGGAGTTGGTAATACTCTTGAGTATAGTTGGATATGGATATGAGAGGAAGATGTTGTCCTATGGGTTTGGAGACCTAGGAGGAGTACCCAGTGCACCAAGGCTGCTGAGAGATGGTTACTTGAAGAAAATAAGGCTGATCACATTATTAATATCTTGTTATGAGATGCTAGAGAAGGGGCAGAGTTATGGGCAAGTTAAAGTACCCAGAGCTTAGGTATGATGAAGAGTTAACATGGCTCGGGTGTATACAAGGGAAACAAGGAACTTGTTTATGTATGCCAGTTTTGATGTGTCTATAAGACATCAACATAAAATTAGTCTAGTGTTTGGGAGAAAGGGATAAAATAAAAATGATGACGGAATCCCACATGGGACCACCGCAGGATTGCCTTGGTAGTATAAGAAAGATATTTCACTGAGAAGTTAAGAATATATGAAGAAACCAGTGAAGCTGAGAGTAACTGTCCAATGAGGTTGAGGAGGGATGTGAGAAGAACTGAATACTAGGAGGGACTGCTTCAGAGCTGACCGCATCAGTCCTGGAGTCACCAAGTCTCCTTGTGATAGTGTAGTAAATCAGAGGTTTGTGAGAAAGCAGGAGCAAGGATTCTAAAAGAGCAGAATATGGCAATCACTCCTCTCTATGAAAGTGGACAAGAGTAGGAGCAGTGGCATTTGAAAGGCTGATTCTAGTACTAGGAATGGTACCGCATCTGCAGTAACAACACAGAAGGCAGCCAATAATGTTATGTGAACAACTCATAGCTCATACAATGAGAAATATCCTAATACTTCAAGGTATATTGCCCAGAACCTTAAGAAATGTAAAAAGTGTCTTAGAAATACCCTGTAGAAGAAGATGAATATAGTTATTATGGTATATACACCACTATCTATCTCCCTTTTTTCAGTGAGATTTAGCTTGAAATAGATGTGTAAAATAAATACTACCCCACCAGGGGGGATCCATCCCATAATCAGTCATTAAACTCAGACACTATGGCATAGAACAGCTAGTGCCTACTTAAGGGACCCTGATATAGCTGTCTTGTACAGAAGTGTATGCTCATAATCATCTCTAAGAGGGAACACAGGGCCCACAGTGGAGAAGCTAGAGATAGAACCCCAGGAGCTGAAGGGGTCTGCAACCCTAGAAGAGGATCAACAATATGAACTAACCAGAACCCCCAGAACTCATGTCTCTAGCTCTATATGTAGCAGAAGATGGCCTAGTCGGCCATCATTAGGAAGAGAGGCCCCTTGGTACTGCAAACTTTATATGCTCCAATACAGGGGAACGCCAGGGCCAAGAAGTGGGAGTGGGTGAACAGGGGAGCAGGGAGGGAGGAGGGGGGAGGGGACTTTCGGAATAGCATTTCAGAATACATTAAATGTAAATTAAGAAAATATCTAATAAAAAATTGGGAAAAAATATACCGAGATCGAATATACAAAAATCTAAAAATTTTGATTAAAGGCAAACGACCAGACATTTAAAAGGAAAGGAAGAAAAGCCTTTGAAAATCATTGATTTGTTCCAAACCACTAAATTAATGTAGCCTTGAGATTATACTGATGCAACAGGTCAGAGTATAGGCAGAACAAAGAAAATTTTTATAGCCAGTACATGATTGTTGTTACTTCACTAAATGCAAATTTTCTGCCCTCTATAACCCTCCTGTCCTACCCCAGAAGTTTACACTGGCTGCATTTCTTTTGTGTGATATACATTGGTGTATATTGCTTTAGGTTGGCAAGTTGTATATGATATATACATTTGCAGCTTCTGAGCATCAGGCTGATACTTTTTCAAAGTGAACTTTTTTAAAAAAAGTCACATCTTTCGGTAACTTAGAAAATGTTTATTTTTACTTCAAAATGTTTTAGGATTTGAGTGTTTTGTGTTTTTACCAGGAAATCTGCACACAGAATGTGTGAGGAATATAATATTGGCCTCTAGAGAGTCTTGAGTCCTAGAGGAATGCTTCTCAATTCTTGTAGAATATCTAACATAAAACTATCACAATCACAATGAGAGGAATTCACCTCATATCTATATTCTAAAAATGACTCTTGAGAATAGGACCTCAGAGTAATGAAAACATAACAAGATAGCTATGGCACACTACACCAGGAACAATGAAGACTGTGAAATGTAAATAGTAAGGAATACAAATTTTCTTAAAGGAAACACCTTCAGGTATCAGAATAAAGTTTTAAAGGCATAGTTGTTTAACAAGTCACTGGGGGAATAACTCAGAATTAATGCACTAACATCACAGACACTAGACTGTGTATTTATAGAATCATCTTGTCAGATATCAGTATATTTCCCCCAGTTGACATAGTGTAGGACCTATTTTACCTTTGATCATTTCTAATAGAAATTATAAAAAAAAAAAAAAAAACTTCTAGACTAACCATTTCTTTAAAGTAAAATAAAGGTTTCTTTGTATTGAGTCATATAGAATGAATGCCAGCTAGTGAAGGCAGAATAGGGTATAAAATGAAATAAAAAAGTAACAAAAGGTCAGTGGGGAGTTAGTGGTAAAAGCAGCAGGACATGCAAAGTGGTACAGACAATTGTACCACCAGCTGACTACTGAAAAACAGGCAGTCAGAAGCCTAGTGGACTGGGAACACAGCAGGAAGTGGGGAACCACCATCAGGAAGGCAGGGAAGCTGCCAGGGGAGTCCATTGAAAAGTTAATTGAAGCAACAAGCTGAGAGCCCTGTAGGTCATAGAGCAGACACATGGAGACAGATGGAGAACAGAAGCAAAAACAAACTGAAGTGCTAAAAACAAAAGAGGAGCAGGCTGCAGAGCGGATTGAGAAATTTCAATCTAATATATATATATATATATATATATATATATATATATATATATATATATATATACATAAACTATTTCTTGACAATCCATGAAGAAAGTCTAACAGTTACCAAGAATCAAAGAAAACAGTCACATGCTTAATATATTATAAAGCATATTTGAATTAAATGGAAAATGCTTGTATTCTTCCCAATTCCATGTTTACCTTAATGACGCCTGTAAATTCAATCTTCCCGAGGAAACACAACCAACATGCCAACAATGAGCACTGTAAACTAGAGTTCAGAAAAATAATTAATAGTTTCAGAGTGGTACTCCAAACAATTAATAGAAAATAAATACTGAACTTTAGACATTGAGTGTAGAAAAGGAAGTGGAGCAAAAAGGAAGATGTGGGATTTTTGTTTTGTTTTGTTTCTCACAGAAGTGGGATACAGGGAAATTTGTATAACAGAAATTCTAGTTATCTATACAATTCACGGACAAGTTATTTGCAACACATACTTGCTGGAAAAGGAGAAGGGAAGTTTTCCCTTTGACTTTTGAAATTGACAATACGCAGATCAACAGGAGAAACATGTAAAAACATATGAAGGTTAAGAATTCTGACAAACGCCCAATGGGAAGACAAATAGGGAAAGGGGACCATAGACAAATAATAAAGAGGACAAACTACTGGTATCTTCACTCTCCTGATCTGAAACAAGCCATGCAGTCTGAGGCAAAGGCCAGTAATGGGATTCTGTGGGCTGAGTCATTCAGACTAATAGGTTAAGTCAAGGCTGGGCTAAGATACATTTACTCAAAATTGTAGGTCTATCGGCTGTCCCTACAATTTAAATTGATCATTCCTAATTTAAGAAAACTATATCACACCCCATTCCACTTCAACAAAAATCATTAAAATCTTCAGCCTTGCAATTGAGACCAAGCCTTGGCTTTCCAGGGATTCTCTCTACTCTACTCCTCCCCAACCCTCCTCACCAGGAGCATGTTTCATCTGTTGATTCTGTGGAAGTGTCTAGATTTTCTCAGAAGCTACTGAATACTCAAGATTTTTCCCATCTTTTAATTGTTTAATTGGCTTAGGAAATGAGTCCTATCAAGACCTTTACATAATAACATCTATTTACTATTTATTGTTTTAGACAGGAGGTGTGAACTTAAGTTTCCAGGAAAAAAAATACTCAAATAAATAAAAAATAAATAAAAAAATTAATACCCAAAATAAATACTCTAGAAAAGCTTATTCTAGAACTGACATAAAAGGACTTTCTGATTGTGGAGATTTACAACATCACAGAACCAGAGATACATGAATCGTTTCCATGTAACTACCTAATAACTTGTGACTACCAAGTAAAATCTTTAGACTCTATTTACTTAAGTGATCTAGCTTTTATTAACCCAAAATCTGAGAATGGCCTCATATTACATTTGAGAGCTCCAGCAGAGATTTCTCCACTTTTGTAGAACTTGTCTACCATACATTCTCATCTATGACATCTGACAATTAATGATATTAATTTTGTCTGTAACTAAAAAAGAGTTCAGGCATCTAATTCTATGGTAGAATATATTATTGTAAGCAACTATTACCCATGTCACTGGGCCATGACAGCTTTTAACTTGTTCAGAATAAATCTATAAGGACTCTGAATAATCAAATTTTATGCTCAGGTTTTCCCACCCCCCAAAAAAACAAAAATCAAAAACAAAAACCAAACCAAACAAAACAGAAACAAAAACAAAAACCAAAAACAAACAAACAAACAAACAAACAAACAAAACATGGCTATTTGTGTCTAAACATAGATGAACAAAAATGGGATAGCATCATAGAGGAGGGTATTTTTAGAATAAAGAAATACCTTATTCTCTATGGTTTACTCTTATACAGAGAGGTAGAAATAGTTAGAGGTAAGGATAGTTCGAGAAATTCTCATAAGACTTCATGGCTGACCTTTGGAAAAAGTGTCTATGGTATCTAGGACCCATGATGGACAAGAAAGATTTTTGTTTCTGTGATTGGTCTCACTAGAGACTCAAAAGTAGAAGGCATGATGAATTCAAAGAGAAATCTGAACCTTAGCACTCATATGTGAAGTTAACATTCAGAAGAATTTAAAATTTTCTCATGAATATTAAATGGGCCAATGAAACATTAGGAGAGACACAGAGTTAGAAGTTTGCCTTATGTAATTCATTAATTTCCTAGTTTACATGAGAACTTCATTGCAATTCCTAGGGCTCAAAAAGAATGATACTTAAAATATTTCCCAGCTCTCGGGGTGATGGTATTTGCCTTTAAACCCAGCACTCAGAAGGCAGAGGCAGGAAGATCTCTGAGTTCAAGGTCAGCCTGATCTACAGAACTGATCAGCAGAGTTCCAGGACAACAGGAGACAAGACTACACAAAGAAAACCTGTGTCAATGTGTGTGTGTGTGTGTGTGTGTGTGTGTGTGTGTGTGTGTGTATCCACTATAGAAATTGTGCATAATCAGAACAGAGATGATCTTGCCTAATATGTCAAAGATAAAATAATATATGATTTACTGAATTTGAAGGAGAAATGATCATAAAATATACTGAAAGATATTGTCCACATATTCACTCTCTGTGGAAAATACAAGAAACTGAGGTAGATTGTGCAATGCCTTCTAAGTTCAGCAAACAAGAACTAACCCTATTGTCACCAGCAGTATAAACAGATGTATGAGGTAGGCATAATTACATTTACTTCATTAAACACAATATGAGTTGTTCCTTACTGAGCATCCATTACCAAAGAAACCACTTTTCCCTTTCAAAACATGTTTATCAAAAACGTAACAAGTTTTCAAGATACTGATACCATGTGTACACTTAGGAAAAAAAAATAAAGAAAAAGAAAATGAATTAGAAAACAGACAAAGTTAATTAGTTGAAGTTAATTAGACTGGAATGAATGGCACTTGAGCTAGAAAAGAAAATTAAATATTTTACTAGACTGTAGAACAATTAGCAAGTAGGTGTGGAAAGTTATTTCATTCTCAAAAATATCCATTTCAATAATATGAATTAATCTGGGAAAACACTGAAACTTTAAAGTATGAAATAACATGTGAGTTTTATCTAAAGGGCTAATAGGTAGATAATCCTTGAATCCATTTAGTTACTTCCAATGCTATAACACTATTGTTGGGTTTTAGACCCAAGACATCTGGCTGAGGTACATATATTAAAGAAGACCTGGTCTCTGGTTTCTCCCAGTATTGCTCAGTTCCTACCCATATGGCTGGAATACCCTGCTCCCAATGCTGAACTTTCCAGCCCAGTGGCTAGGCCTCCTGTCACCAGTATGGTGACTTCATGGTATAATCAAGAATTTATTTTCATTCTCTCTCTCTCTCTCTCTCTCTCTCTCTCTCTCTCTCTCTCTCCACATCCCTCCTCTCCCCCTCCCCTCTCCCTTTTTCCTCTTTCTACATCTCTCATCTTTCTGTGCCTGTGCTTTCTCTCTTTCTTTTTTCCCTCCTCTCTGTCTCTCTCTGCATAGCCTTTAGAACCTCTCATGTGGTTAGTGAGCTCAGTTGCTAGTTGCCCCCAATAACCCTGCCTTTATACTTTAATTAGGGTTGAATTGGCTCATTTTGTAGGTTTTTGGGTGCCTATCAACTATTATCTGATATCTTTAAGTATAGATCTTTGAAAATAATTTGATAAAAGACAGTGTGTAAAATATCATTTTCTTTAAAAAAGCATTATTTATTTTATTTTTATGTATATGAGTACTTTTGTTCTTACTTTATGTTTATGCATGTACATGTTACACATGAAGATCAGAAGAAGGTGTCTGATACCCTGGAAGTAGAGTTACCAGTGTCTTTGGGCAACCATTTAGGTACTGGAAAATAAACTCTGGCCCTTTCCAAGAAAAAAGTACTCTTAACCACTAAGCCATCTCTCTAGGCCTTTGCTATCTTTTTTAAGAGCTAACCTCCCAAAATCCAAAGAACCCAATCAAAAATAGGGTATATAACTAAACAGAGAGTTCACAACAGATAAATCTTGAATGGGTGAGAAGCACTTAACCAGTTGTTCAAAGTCCTTTGTGATCAGGGAAATGCAAATCAAAAGGACCCTGAGATTACACCTTAGACACATGTGAATGGCTAACATCAAAACCTCAGGTGATGGAACATGTTGGCAAGGATATGGAGAAAGAGGAACACTCCTTTATTGCTGGTGAGTTTGCAAACTGATACAACCACTCTGGAAATCAATCTATAATTCTTCAGGAAACTGGAAATAGATCTACCTGAAGATCTAGCTCTACCACTCTTGGGCATATATGCAAAGATGCCCCACCATGCCACAGGAGTACTTGTTCCACTATGTTCATAGTGGCTTTGTTTGTGATAGCCAGAAACTGGAAACAACCCATATTCACAATGGAATACTACTCATCTATTAAAAATGAGAACCTCCTGACTTTTGCAGGGAAATGGATGGAATATTATCCCGAGTGAAGTAACTCAGACCCAAAAGGACAAGGACAAGAAAGTGGATATTAGGCAAAAGAAAAGTATAGAATACAGAGGATAAAATCCAGAGAACTCAAAAAGGTTAACAAGCCTAAGGGTCCAATGAGTATTCCTCAATGCCACTTGGGACAGAGAAGAAAGCAATCACAGGATGGGAGAGGGAGGGAGGGACCTGGGTGGAAAAGGGGGCAGAGAGAGGAAAGAAGGAAAATATTCAGGTATTAGGTGGGGGAGACAGGACTAATCCCTGAGGGCCAGCAGAAAGAATGAAAACGGGCAACCTTGGGAGGTAGGAGGTAGGGGGATCTTCCACAATGTACCAGAGACTGGGAGGTGAGAAACTCTCAGAACTCAAAGGGAAGGACCTTAGATGAAATGCCCTACAGAAGGGAGAGGAAATTTGTAGAGTCCATCGCCAGTAGAAAGATCAGGAATCAAGTGCCAGGATGGGGTTACCATCCCACAGTCAAAAACACTGACTCAGAATTGTTTCTGTCTGAAAGAACTGCAGGAACAAAAAATGGAGAAGAGCCTGAGGGAATGGATCTTCAGCAGCATGCCCCAAGTAGGACTCACCTCAACGAGAAGCCCCAAGGCCTGACATTATTACTGAAGCTATGGAGTGCTCACAAAAAGAGATCTATCATGACTGCCCTCCAAAAGACCTAATAAGCAGCTGAAGGAGTCAGATGCAGATTATTTACACCCAACTCATGGACAAAAGCTGCTGACCCCTGTGGTTGAATTAGGAAAAATCTGCAAGAAGTTGAGTAGGAGGGAAACCATGTAGTAAGACCAGAAGTCTCAATTAACCTGGACCCTTGAGATCTCTCAGACACTGGACCACCAACCAGGCAGCATACACCAACTATTATGAGACCCGCAATGCATATACAGCAGAGGACTGCCCGCCCAGGGAGTGGAGAGGTCTGGTGGGATGGGGGTTGTGGGATTGAGGACATCCTCATGGAGATGAGGGGGCAGTAGGAGGTGTGGGATGCTGAACAGTCAGAGAGTGGACTATGAAGAGGATAAAATATTGACTGTAAAAAAAGATTAAATAAAATTAAAAATAAATTCTTTATAATAAATCATAAACCAAAATCTTAAATTGTAAATGATTTGCTTATAGGGTCAGAAATAAATATTATGTTATTTATTCATAATCTTATTTATTTTACATTTATATTAAGATGATTTAAGTAAAATAAAATACAATTGTAGCGCTCAGTCCAGTTCAGTGTATACAAATTAATTTATTCATAGGAACATACAGTTAATAATACTGTAAGATATATTTTGGAACTTGACATAAAAACTATTTTCTTTTCTGACTATCATGCTTTTATAAATTATGCTTTATATTTTTAGCAATATCTGTTATTTTTGTATATAGCTACAACACAGTATGTATTTCCTAACATAGGTATTTGTTTTATCAACACAAAAACCATGGTTCAGAGACTTTCTTTTGATAACTGTACATTGATAAAAATGTTTAGTTGGACCTTTTCCAGATAAATATTTGGATAAAAAAAAAATGTCCCTGAAAGGCTTCTGTGGAGAAGGCTTCATCCCTGGCTGGTGGAATCAATTTTTGAGAGGAAAATTTGACCAAAAATTATGACAGATCATTGGCTCAGGCTGTTAAATGATGTATGGCTTGAGGACATTACTGGGAACTGATAAAAAAATGGGAAGGAATTTCCTCATTAAAAGAACCGGAACCATGGTTACCTTGTGCACAGATGTAATTTGTCCCCAGCTCCTGCTTCTCTTTGCTTCCTTTCTATCATGGACTGCCATTGTCATGCCAGCCACCTTCCATTACACTTTTCCTCAAAGACCCAAAGCATATCATATGTGAAAACATGATCCAAAGTGTGTTTTTCCTCCTTTTCAATGTTTACTCCTGAGCGTTGCTAACAATGACAAAATGTCTCATCTGCACAAAGTTGTTGATGGCAAGTAGATACATGTCAGGAATTCACATGGACATGGTCAAAACAATTGGCATGCTTCAATTAATAAGCATATCTAGTAGCACATGACAGTACAAGAAACTATGCCTTTCACAGTGTGCCTGTGAGCAACTGTTTTTTCAAGCAGATCAAAGCTAAATTATACTAAGGGAAAGTGTCTTTTAAACATACATTTCAAAAAGTCAAGAGAAGAAACTTCCTACATTTAATATACTATAATGATAAAAGTATCTATGTATTATGTCTTCAGATGTCTTCTCATAATCTGTTATTAATTTTTAGAAGCACATGAAAAATCACAAATAATAGAGAAGGGTGTAAGGAAAAACATATCTAGAGTAATTGATAGCCATGTGAGTTAGGAATAGAAATGGACCTCAGGTCAGAATGCTTGACTGGATTTAGCCTTATGCTAATGAGAAAAAAAAAAAAAACAAAAAGAAAAAAGAACTAACCTCTTTAAACTTCTATTTCCTCTTCTGCAAAACAGTGTAACTACACTGAGCTCTCAACCAGACACAGTTTTTCTGAAGTTCTAATGAGATTCTGTTGGCTAAAGTAATTTGCAAAATTCTCTTATTTCAGCCTACAGCTAAATTTCAGTTATTATAAACTTTGTTTTCCACTAAGTATATTTTCATATTTAACTTAGTTTTTAGTTTGCTAAGTACACATCCATTAAGTCCATATTTTAATGTATGACAAGAACATTTGAAACAAACAAAAAATAACATTGTATAGTGAATGAAAATATCTTTTCTTAAAATTTCTATTTCTAAGTTAAGAGCTTGAGCAGTGAACAACATGGGAGAAAATACAAAAGCTTTTAAGACTCCTGTGAAATGAAAAGTGTTTACAGAAAGGGCTTTGTATGTGTACAAAAGATAATCCATTGTATTCTTTGCTCCTTGCTCTCTTTCTAGCAATGGCCATAGATGTAAGAGCACCAGGAGAATTTAGAATGAACATGTTTTAAAGCTCAACTATATATTCATGCAGTAGGCAAAAAATTTAAATGAATGAATATGGACTACAAGTGATAAAGTAAACATTTTTTACCAGAACTGAGTACAAATATATAGAAATTCCTTTTGAAATTCAAGGAGAGTTTATCATGTGTCATCATAGAAAATATTACAAACACCAGTGGATTAGGTAGCTTTCTAAATAATTGCTGTAGGAATAGTTGAAATCCTGGCCTTCTCTACTTGTGTCTACATATCTTCCTTTCTTCCTCCCTGAATGTCCCTTAGTTCTTGTGTATTGTTTAAAGTACTTGTCTCTCTGGTATGTATTGGTCTCACACCACAATGACCCATAATGGTACCAAAGCTATGAAGATATCCATAACATGCCAAAATGTGTAACTAATAAATTTATGTTGTAGAGAAGCTCTTAATAAAATATTTATAAATATACTACGAACAAATATATTGAAATCACCTTTTACAAAATGGTAGGTTGTAGTGGTCTCACCAAACACAGTTTTATGCTCTTAAATATAATAAAATTAAATGTGTAATTTAAAAATAAGTAAAATTTATTTTTAAAGAGGTTGATTCAACTTTATCATGAAATAAAATAGAAGTTAATGGGATAATAAAAATCATTTTTATTTTGATTACTCAGATGAAAATAAGTTTTGACCAGGGCATAGTGTCACACACCATTAGTCCTAGCACAAAGGAGGCAGAAGAAGGTGGATATTTGTGAAATCAAGGACAGCTTGGTGTACAAAGTTATTTCTAGTACAACTAGAGCTATTCAATAAAAAACCCTGTAAAAGAAAGAAAGAAAGAAAGAAAGAAAAGAAAAGAAAAGAATAAAAGAGTATTTTGTAATTTAAAAACCAATCATTTGTCTATTCTTTCAATATCTCAATAATTATATGTAATACTAGACATTTAAAAATCAGCAGTTGGGCTAATATCCACTTATCAGTGAGCGCATATCCAATGACTTATTTTGTGATTGGGTTACCTTACTAAGGATGATATCTTCCAGATACATCCATTTGCTTAAGAATTTCATAAATTCATTTTTTAATAGCAGAATAGTACTCCATTGTGTAAATGTACTACATTTTCTGTATCCATTCCTCTGTTGAGGGACATCTGGGTTCTTTCCACCTTCTGGCTATGAAGATCAGTGTGTGGATACTTCATTCTTCCTTTGAATAGGAAACAAAATACCCATGAAAGGAGTTACAGAGACAAAGTTTAGAGCTAAGACGAAAGGATAGACCATCCAGAGACTACCCCACCGGGGGATCCATCCCATAATCAGTCACTAAACTCAGACACTATTGCATAGGACAGCAAGAGTTTGCTAAAGGGACCCTGATATAGCTGTCTCATATGAGGCTATTCCAGTGCATGGCAAATACAGAAGTGGATGCTCACAGTCATCTATGTGATGGAACACAGGGCCCACAATGGAGAAGCTAGAGATAGAACCCCAGGAGCTGAAGGGGTCTGCAACCCTAGAAGAGGAACAACAATATGAACTAACCAGAACCCCCAGAGCTCGTGTCTCTAGCTGCATATGTAGCAGAAGATGGCCTAGTCAGCCATCATTGGGAAGAGAGGCCCCTTGGCATTGCAATCTTTATATGCCCCAATACAGGGAACTCCAGGGCCAAGAAGTGGGAGTGCGTGGGCAGGGGAGCAGGGCGGGGGGAGGGGAGAGGGAACTTTCGAATAGCATTTGAAATGTAAATAAAGAAAATATCTAATAAAAAATTTGAAAAAATAAGACATAAAAAATCAGCAATTGGTATATTTATCAGTGACATGGCATTAACTAATAATGAACACATGAGTGAGAATAGGACTAACTCAGAGCTTTCATTGTGTTGAAGAATTAGCTTAGACTAAGCATCTAACCCTCATTATAATGGGGCCCTGTACTCTAGAATTGAGGAACAGGTAAGAAGGAGAAAGATACTTTAATCAATACACAGGAAATGAGAGATGCACTGAAGATAACAGGATGCACTGTTCTTTGAGAATCAGGAGACAGAAGAGGAGAAGGTAGGGATGCTTATGTAGATGGAGTACTTAAATAGAGTGAACAAAGAGGAGGATGTTGGTTAAATATGCTATGCTGCTACAACAGGGTACAATCTCCATATAAAACTATGTTAAGAGAGGAATGAAAGAAATCACAAGCAATTTGTAACAATACTCATCATCTTCTACAACAAATAAGATAGCTGAGAAGCAACCAAATGCAATGGCAAGAGCATGTATTATTTTGATGGTCCCTTAGTCCCTCCTGGCAAACTCCTAAAGGGAAGGATTCCCATGCCTGAAGGATTGTTTTGTTTGTTTGCTCTTTTTTAATTGTTTGCTTGCTTGTTTTTGTTTCTGTTTTTGGATAATCTATGACCCTTCAGAAACTATTATCACCTCATGTATAACTGTCAGAAGCCATCTAGGAAAAGGTAAAGGCATGCAAGTAAGTTTGCTTGTTGCTATCGATATGTCTTTCCTGTAACTAGCACATAATCCTAGGCATTTCCAGCCCTGTTGGTCAGATTTTCTATGAATCAATGAGGATGTAGCAATGCTGTGTAGATAAATTGATGATTACATAAGTCCTGATAATTGTTTTATAGAATTCCTACATGTATATAAGTAATTCTAGCTCTTAAAAAGCTGCAAATGATCTCTGTAAACTTTTATGTGTTATGGGCTAATTGTGCTAGGGTAAGAAATCAGGCTTGAAACAGATTTACAATCAGGGAAACCATTCATTCTAGATTAACTGTGAGATAATTAATGGTCATAAACTGGGAATGTACAATTTATTGCATCTGCAATCAGAGAAAATAAAATATTGATCTGGTTTATTTATATAAAACTTCCAAACTAACAAGTCACAAGACATGATTTGCCTCTTGACAAAATTGTGATAAGATATGATGTAAGAATTATTATTTTAAACTTTTAATAAACTTCTGGAGCTAGTAACAGATAATGAATGTTTAGTCAGTTAATAGTTTTAACAGAAACACAAATAAATATATCTGCTATGACTCCTTATCAATTTATGACTTGAATTAGTGTCTTAAACTTGCTATGAACTTATGGAATATGAAGATGCTTGGAAGACCATGTAATCAATTCTCTCAAGAAGTATAAGAACTAAGAATTGCAATAAGGGAAGGGCCTTCTCTTAGTTTCAGCAATAAATAATAGAAACTTTTTCATTTCCTTAAGAAATAAAGGTTGGAGTTTCTTTTAGACCACAACAAGGAAGTTTTTTTTTGTTTGTTT
>LR749646.1:123640-243595 GCA_902729485.2 Mus minutoides | reverse complement strand
AAACCAGCATTTATTAAAGCTAACAAAAAGTAAGATTGTAAGTCCAGGGATATCATTATTCTTTAGCCTTTGTCTGATGCTGTGTTCCACATCAGTTTGTTCCCAGAGCAGGCCTCTAGAATATGGCATATCATAAACTCCATTTAAAACATATCTTGTGTATAATCTATATAAATGCTTTTAATGTAAATATTTTAAAATAACCTTATAAATAATCGGTTTCCTTGTGGATTTTTCAAATGTCATTAACTCTCCTTTACCTGTTCCCTCTCCCCAGCTAAACTCCTCACTATTTTTCCATTTCTCTACTTGTGGAACCTGTGTCTTACTCTCCAACTCTCTAGATCTGTCCTCATTCTATCTGCTTATGGTCCATTTCCACTCCCTTGGGCTTCTGTAGTTATTTGAGGCTTTTTATGAGAGCTATCATTGATATTCAAATAGAAATTACAGGCTTTTAAAGTGTGAGGCCTTGTGTGAATGCCACTGGTTGAATTTTTTTCTAGATGACCCTAATGGCAATAGTTATGCCCTAGAAAATTCAAAGTCTAGAAGCCATTTCACAGAGTGAAAAGATTAATTGAGAGAAAAGCACAAATCAATGACTTTAGTCATAAGACATGATTGTCCATCTGGTATAAAAATATAGTACTAAAGGTTAGACAGAAAAACAAGGGAGCAAGCAAGTAAACAAACAAGTTGAGATTCTAGATAGTCTAATCAGATGATTAGTTATGTTCACCAGGAAAATAAAAACCAGATTATAGTATGCTTAGGAAAGGCACATATTACATTTCTTTTTTTTTTTTTTTTCAATTTTTTATTAGATCTTTTCTTAATTTACATTTCAATTGCTATCCCGAAAGTCCCCTCCCCCCTCCTGCCTCCTCCCTCCCTGTCCACCCACTCCCACTTCTTGGCCCTGGCGGTTCCCCTGTATTGGGGCATATAAAAATTGCAGTACCAAGGGGCCTCTCCTCCAAATGATGGCTGACTAGGCCATCTTCTGCTATATATGGAGCTAGAGACATGAGTTCTGGGGGTTCAGGTTAGTTCATATTGTTGTTCCTCTTCTAGGGTTGCAGACCCCTTCAGCTCCTGGGGTTCTATCTCTAGCTTTTCCAATGTGGGCCCCGTGCCCTCTTATGGATGACTGTGAGCATCCACTTCTGTGGGAGTCAGCTATATCAGGGTCCCTTCAGTAAACACTTGCTGTCCTATGCCATAGTGTCTGAGTTTAGTGACTGATTAGACGAGAAAGTGGGGAAAACCTTCGAAGGTGTGGGCACTGGGGAAAGATTCCTAAACAGATCAAGAATTGACAAATGGGACCTTATGAAATTGCAAAGCTTCTGTAAGGCAAAAGACACAGTCAGCAAGACAAAAAGGCCACCAACAGATTGGGAAAGGATTTTTACCAATCCTAAATCTGATAGTGGACTAATATCCAACATCTACAAAGAGCTAAAGAAGCTGGACTCCAGAAATACATTTCTTTTTAAAGATATATTTACATTTTGAAACTGGTTTAAGAGACAGGTCGAAAATATGGTATATTTCTTAGACATTGGTTTCACTGAAATTGAATACGTCTGAAGAAAGTTTACACAGATCTATTACTAACAGTAGATCAATGAGTATGTAGAAAGTGATATGGCTATAATTCTGCTTTATGAACTTGTGCTTGTCTCAAGAGAATAAAATATTACACTTTGTAGCAGAGTTCATCCAGACACTCAGCTTTTAACTTCTCCAGTGTTCTAATGAATCCAGTGAAGAGATGCAGAGTAGATCCAGTGAGAAGATGGAGGCTAAGAACCAATAGAAAGCACATTCAAAACGCCAAAAAGAACGACAACAACTCTGGTACAGGAGGAGAGATGAAGCAGCAAAGAGCATTGACATATATTTAAGTGACAATAAAAAAAAAAAATCCCCATTCTTCATGTTGTATTTGAAATGTTGATTTCAAAAGAAACAGTGTTACACATGAAGACCTTTAGAGAATGATTTGTCATAGTTGTAGCATAATGAAGACTGGGATTCTTACACTCTCATAGAAGTGCTGGCGAGAATTCTACCTATTTTCTATCATTTGAGGTTATCAAGGAAAAGTTGTAGTCTACAGCTGAGTATATTTAAACATTACTTTTTAATATAATATATATTGGTGGTTGTGTTAAATAATTGTGTTATATATATATATATATATATATATATATATATATAATTATGTAGAGAGAATATACATATAAGATTATTCATATTCATATATTGAAAAATTCATATATGTGACAGTGTTCATAAGAAATATTTATCAGTCTATAGATCTTGTATGGAGTATGCTCAGTCCAAGAAGCTTAACTTCATTTAAGACTTGTAGTGAGCCTGGGGATGCATGGACTTGAATACAAGCACTGGCCCACAGGCACATACATACACACATAGTACGTGCATGCATGCACACACACACACACACACACACACACACACACACACACAGAATATATATATATATATATATATATATATATATTCACGTACACTTACATGTACTGTTTATAGTTTTAGTTAAGTATAAATTACCATGATTCCTTGAAGTTTTCTCATGTAATTATAGTATTATTTATTCATCTTTCCTTTTCTTTCTAAATTGACCTTCTTTCCTCCACCGAGTATGACCCCCTTGTCCATCATTCTGTCCCAGTACCAAGCATGAGATGTTCATTTCAAATAATTGGCCAGGGTAGTCTAATAAACTCCCCCCCAAAATATTGCTTACAGATGTCATACTTGGTTTATCTTGGGGGTTGAGGGTGGGCCCCTATTGCTGAAGATTGCGAATACTCAAGCAATAGGGATGCAATGATAGGAGCTAGAACCGACCCAAGAGCCTTTTTCCTGAATTCTAGTTTCCATAATATACCATTCAAGCAGCCAAGGGATGAACACAATTAAACAGCCCTACTGAGCTCTACCACCTATGCACTGCAACTATTGACAGCATGGCAACATACTTTCAAAGAGAAATAAGTAGCATTCACATGTTAAATAGCTGTCTATTTAAATTTGAGGACTACTCTACAAAAGAAAATTATGTTTGAGCCTGGAAACATAGCCAGCTTCCTGGGTTACTGAGGTCAAAACCTTAGAAAAGTATCTGTTACTACTTGTTAGAGCAGCATAGTTCCTGACCACATTTTCAATCACATGCTTACACCCACGGATATGTGTAGGTCTCACATATTATTAGCTAAGCCTCGATTTACAGCAAATGTAGACTATCACAGAGACCTGCAGAAGGAAATAAGCAGAGATCAACAGATTGGGGGCAAAATCAGCCCAAACAGATTCATCTAAATCACAGTTCCTATGTCTAAGGGAATATTGCAAAACAGGAAGTAAAAAGATTTTAAAATCCAGAATTACCAAGAAAGATGCTTTAAACAGTTGCTTCTAGAAATGGTTGCATAAAAGACCAAATAATAGAGATATCAAGGACTATGTTAATGTGCTAAAGTGTAGTATTCCAGAGTCCCATAGCTGTCTGGGTCCCAGAACTATAAGCAACTCTCTACAGAAGTAGAATTTGCCTCTTCTAAGAATGAGCTGCCTTGGGGGGGGGGCGCTACAGAAGTAGAATTTGCCTCTTCTAAGAATGAGCTGCCTTTGGGGTGTGGGGGGTGTCCAATGCAAAGTGGTCATCCTTGAAATCAAAGGCAAACAAAGAACAAAACTATTCATGCTAGTGTACCAATAGGAATGAGAGCTGGGATCTTACTCATCCTAGATTATCCTCAAGCTTGTTGAACTTAAACTTCTGATGCACCTCTCAAGTCATGGAACTAAAGAAAAAACATGTATCTCCTCTGTAAAAGTGGACTTGCTTTTCAATGTTCCAAAGAGCACCTTTTGTAATGGAACTCAGGAAACCTACTTCGATTCCTCACAGCTGTTATTTTGAGGCCCCTTGGTCTTGCAAACTTTATATGTCCCAGTATAGGGGAACGCCAGGCCCGAGAAGTGGGAGTGGGTGGGTAGGGGAGCAGGGCTGGGGAAAGGTATAGGGAACTTTTGAGATAGTATTTGAAATGTAAATAACGAAAATATCTAATAAAAATATAAAAAGAAAATATAATAACCAAACCTTCTTTGGGTCCAGATCTGTACTTTCCTGTGGAGTGTGACCTTAAGACAGCCATCTCAGAGGCAATCTTTAGACAAAGGAACATTTATTAGAAAGTTAACTGATGTTATTCAATTGGCAACTGAGAGGTGAACCAGGGGAAGTACTGCTTTCCTGGATCTTGAAAAGTTCTGTAGATTTTTGCAGAAATTGATCATGTGCATGTGCGTGTGCGTGTGCATGTGCATGTGCGTGTGCGTGTGTGTGTGTGTGTGTGTGTGTGTGTGTGTGTGTGTGTGTGTGTAGAGAATGAGAGAGAGAGAGAGAGAGAGAGAGAGAGAGAGAGAGAGAGAGAGAGATTGGTTATTTATTTCTCATTGGTCCAATAAAATAAAAGTTACACAGGCACAACATAAGAGTTCTGAGCGTAGGGTCCCCAGTGGAGGAGTTAAAGAAAGGACTGAAGGAGTTGAATGGATTTGCAACCCCAAAGAAGGAACAACAATGTCCACCAGCCAGATTCTCCAGAACTCCCAGGAACTAAACCACCAAGCAAAGAGTATACATGGAGGGAACTATGACTCCAGGTGCATATGTAGCAGAGGATGGCCTTGTGGGTCATCAGTGGGAAGAGAGGCACTTGGTCCTGTGAAGGCTTAATGCTCCATTGTACAGGAATGCCAGGACCAGGAAGCAGAAGTGGGTGGATACATGGGAGAATGGGGGAACACCCTCATAGAAGCAGGGGGAGAGGGGATGGGATAGAGGTTTTTTTTTTTTTTTTTTTTTTTTTTTGGAGGGGAAACCAGGGAAGTGGATAACATTTGAAATGTAAATAAAGAAAATATCAAATAAAAATAATTCAAAAACTAAAAGTAAAAGAGTTTGTCTTTGCAAACTTGGTGTATTATTGCAGTAGAGCCATGCTTCTAGAACCTGAGGCAGATGATCACATTGATTTGACAGAAAGAGAGAGAGAGAGGAATACGAGTGCTCACATAGGATTCTACACTTTGTTTCTTCCAGGACTACCTCAATAAATCCCACACAGACATGTCCAGATACTTTCATCCTAGGTGAATCTTGAGCCTGTCATAAAATTAAGATCAACATAATCTCAAAAGGTATTAAACTGTCATATTTATGAAAATTACTGTACATGAATTTTAGTCAGTTTTAGGGTAATTTGGGAGATATAAACACCTGTCTTTTAGGTATAAATGCTATATGAAAACAATTTTCAATATAAGATGTTATTTATTTTAAAACACGGAATGAGGGAATTTTGCTTTATTATATCATTATGTTAATTCTTGCATCAACAATACAGGAAGGTCCTTTGTTATAAAATCAAGGCTGGTCTGCTATGAGTCTTCCCCCTTTCAGACAGCAGGGTTTCTCCAATACTGTATGTGCCATGTAATTACTTGACTTGAATGCATAACATTAATGAAGACCAGTTTAATTAAATTAAACTTTTCCCTGGTGGTAATTCAATCAAAATGCATCATATCTCATTATAATGTTATCTGTAGGAGTCCGACACTGTAAGTGCTACAAGGAGGGATTATTTTTAACGAGAGTAGAAATAATAAACTCACTTATCAAGTTACACAATGAACTCTCTCAACTGAAATTTCATATTAACTTCCTAGCATATGCATGTTGGACCCTAATTAATATAGTCTGTTTATGTTTCTTTATTATAGATAATGTCATTTGCATAATTATCTTTTGTTTGACTAATATTTATGAGAAACATCTACTTAAACTGGTATAATTAAATTTGCATAAATAATTAAATAATATCTCTTTAGCTCACCAGTTGTCATCATGTGCTTGCTGTAAAGACAATTCATTATGGCTTCATAAAGTCCAGATTGGATCAGATATATTATAAATTTAAAGAATTTCATTCACGTGTTAATGAATAAAAATGAGTTCTAGAAAATGTTCAAAAATGTTTCACTAAACAGTGAAAAAAAGGGATTTCTGACCTAGTAAATTTGAAGTACAAAATTAATCTGGTACTCTATACAAATGCTATTTTCCTTCTGCAGAGGTAGGGATGAATGCAAAGACTTACATATGCAAAACAAGCATTCTACCACTGAGCATATGCCCAGTTAAATCAACATTACTGCCTATGTTTAGAAGAAAATTACAATGATCAATGCCAAAACAAATTATATGTGCTTAAGTCTTTAAATAAATGTGTTTCAAAACATAAGTAAACATATCTTCAAAGGATGTCTTACTCAAGATAATAATATTGGAAAATTCCTTTAGTAATTAGTTTTAATTTTACGAAATGATAGCCATATGACAAAATTAATGACCATGTTTGAGGCATTCATCACAGACTGTTTTTTCTCCTTTTTATCCACTGTATTTTAAAAGTTGAGATGGTATAATGTATTAGAGAATTCTAGAAGATTTCCATTTACCATTGTTTTTCAGAGTGCTGAAGATTTTTTAGTGTTAACATTTTTGGAGTCACTTTCTTCTCTGTTTCTACTGTCGGACTTTTTTGTCCTGTCCAGTGCACAATAGTATTGGCCTCTTGGTCTCTCCTATTCACTGTTAGTACCTTTCAAACTCCATTCTTTGTGATTGCTTCAGAATAAATTTTGATCCTAGAAGTGCCACACTATTTTCTGGTCACCTTTTTATAAAAACAACAGGGGACTTACCTTGAGCACTGCTCATGTGTGGGCTCTAGTATCCCTTCTCCACATAATATTTCTAACAATGCAAGGAATATTTTACAGTCATTCAATTTGTGGCTACCCAGGGCATATCACAGATTTGATTCAAGATTAAAATCCATAAAATCTGTGAGGAACATCTATGGGTAATATGAAAGTCTTTTGTTGTTCCTCTTATTGAAGAAGATTGTTGGCCACAGTAGTGGCCAATAGACATTGCATTGAGTAACAAAGTAAGTGTACTGATATTACATGCATTATAATCAGTATATATATATATATATATATATATATATATATATATATATATATATATATATATTAACTTAAGTGAGAAGACACAAGCCAGAAAGTCTAAACAGTCTTATACTGCCGTGGAACAATATAAAATACCAATATGTCTAAGATACATGAAGTTGTCTCTTCATTTTCTAGACTGTTATAAAAAATCCACTCTAATTTTTTATTTTATCTGTGATTGTGTGTTTTTTGTAGGTCCAGGGATGTCCATGTGTGGGTATTTGAAAATATGTGAAGGTGTCTGAGGAAGACAGGCATGGAGTCAAGTCCCTTTAAGCAGATGTTATATGAGGACCTGAGCTGCCGAATATGAGTGCGAGAAACCAGACTTCCCTCCTCCAGAAAAAGAACAAATTCCCTTACTTGTCAAACCATCTCTCCAGCTCTAAGGACATCAATTCTTAAATCAAACACAATAGCAACATAGAAACCTTGTCTCTTCAGTTGCTTATTATAGGGTTTGCATCTGAACATCTCTAGCTCATGGTTCTCCTGGTAGATAATTACACAGGATTTTGTGAGTATTTGGAAGAGACAGGAGCTGTGGGACTGCATGTGTCACCTAGGTCCTCTTTCTCTCATGATTCCCTTTCTTTTCTCTTAACAACAAGCCGATGAAGCATTCTCTGAGGTTATTATGTGAAAGAAAAGTACACTCTTGCATTAAGTAGAATGTAAATTATTACTTAGAAATGCAGATCTAAATTTTGAAGTTTCACTTGAATCTTAGAGATACTGGCAATCTATCTATCTATCTATCTATCTATCTATCTATCTATCTATCTATCTATCTATCATCTCTCTATATAGATATATCGTATATATCTATAATATACAGTATTACTTCTATGAACTAATTTATCTTACATAGATAATAATCTCAGTCTTATGCAGTATGTACCAACAGGACACTATTAAAATAATTTTCTTTGGAGTTTCATTTATTCTAATATTTTATAGCTTGAGTGCAATCTAGTCATTAGAGGAAAAAAAAAATCCAGCAAGAAAAATAAATTTACCTGTCATTATTTCAATTAATATGGTTTGAAAATAATCTTCTCAAACAATAATTATAATTAAGTATTTATTTGAAAGAAAAATTAAAACACTAGTTAACAATTATTTTTTTTTTTCTTTTTAGAGATCATTGTAAATAATTAAAGAATTCCTTAGAATATCATAGATTGGAGAATCATTACATTACTGTATAAAAGTTTACAAACTGTATAAAAGTTTACTGAAATTATATAAAACAGTTATTTTTAATATATTTTTGCATTTATATTATATGCATTTGTAAGTTTAATGCCCACAAAAATTCCCTATCACCCTGAGCTGGGATACAGAAAGTTCTGAGTAGCCATACTTGGGTCCTGGAAACCAAACTTGGATTTTTGAAAAAGCTTTATGTGGTCTCAGCAGCTGGGTCATTTCTCTAGTCTTAGCTATTATTTTAAAATGGTTCTAACATGTGTTTATTAATGTTATAGATTTGAAGACATTTTAATTGCTTTTAAGAAAGAAAAGTATCTTGCTTGATATGTTATTAATGTCAGGAAAATCAATTCATTGATAATTTTATTTTGAAATTTAAACATATTATTTATAACAGGATACAGTTGTGAAGTATAAAGGAAGCACAGGTAAGGAAAGGAGAAAAGAGGAAGGAAGGAAGGAAGGAAGGAAGGAAGGAAGGAAGGAAGGAAGGAAGGGGGTAATGGAGGGAAGATGGAAAAAAAGAAAGAAGACAGGATTGGAGGGAGGAGGGAGGGAGGGAGGGAGGAAGGAAGGGCGGATGAGGTTGGGGGTGGCACAATGGGAGAATTGAAGGTAGGAAGGAGAAGAACAGGATGGGAAGAAAAAAAAGAGAAGCAAGGGCAAGAAAGGGAAGTAAGGAAAAAAGAAAGCAGGCCTTGTGTTTGATATTAAAGAGTGCATAAAAACAATATTTTGAGTAGATATCAGAATAAAATGGCTAAAGCATTTGTTTGTCCTAACCAAAAATGTTCACTAATGCATCATATTTTCTGCTACTATCCAGGATGTAAAAGAATCAAAAAGATCTTTTTTTGAGATTTCATGCAATAACAATCTGAACTTTGGAAAGAAAATAAATACCATCTTTTGTGATATCATTGTTCATTTTAGGGTATATTATTTTTCCATCAAAGACATGTATTAGCATCGCATTTATTATTGTGCATTTATTACTCACTGTTCATTCTGTTCATATATGGCAATTATAGCTCTGCCTTTCCAATAAATTCATGCACAATCCTGTGAACATTTCAGCCAATGTTTAAAAAAAAACAATTAACAAATAAATTAACAATATAGCATGAAAATTGAAGGATATAGAATATTCAGTGATTAAAAAAGAAAAAATGAGTCATATGCATAGAGAGCTTTCTTCTCACAAAGGAGAGTTCATACACATACATGCTTTTTCTCTTTAGATATGCATATGCATTTGTTGGTTGGGGTCTACGTTATTCAGTAGTCTCGTATTTATTTTCGTGTGTTTCAGAAAATAAACATTAGCAAGTTTTAGCATTTAGAGAGATATTCTAGAAGCAGAAATGAGAAAACACCTGAAGCAATTGAGCGTAAATTTACTAGCACTTCTCGAATTCTCAGCCTCCGCAGTAGTGTATATGAAGAGTCAACTATGACCCAGTTTGAGTCAATTATTACCCATCATTCTACAGTTGAGATTGTCCTAACTGATATTCAGTTGCACAATACTGATAGTACTGTTCTCTGGTTTTGTTCATGCCGATTTATAATTCAATTCTAAACAGAATGTGCCATTCAAAATATATTAGTCTTTATCTTAAACATGTAAAATGGCAATTATCGATAGAAACAAATGAGGCAAATCTATTAAAAGAATTAACTTTGATTCTTATATACAATAATTATTAAGGGGTATTTCAGAAATTGTTTTTAAATATTAAACTAGTTCTTTGAAATCACAACATATAAAATTTAATGTCCCTCACTCAAGAAATTAAAAAAATATTCCCAGTTGAAATTCATTTGAGTCTGTGTAAGCAAAAGTTTGTGGGACAGATCCCCTAGACCTTGGGCAAGAACAAGAATAGATAAATAGGTAATATTTGCAAAATTTGAGTTCTCATTATTTTTCTTTATGCAAACACACATATTCATAGATCTATTTCTCTGGAAAAGAAGAGTGATGTGATTTGGGCCAGGAAATCAGAGACCATGTCAACAGTCTAATTCTTTGAATTTAATACTTACAACTACTAATTTGGTAGTAGAAAGTGGACTGAACCTCTTACCATACAATTACAAAATTTGGAATACTTATTCAGATAGAGATTATCACCTATAAAAATATACTAAATATTTTTAACTAATACTTCAGTGAAGGTGTATCTGTAAATAACAATGGTAGTGTAGATACTATCAGTTTATAAAGTGTATGAGGTAGAAGTGGTATTAAGGTAAATATTTAAGGATACAAGCAAAATGTATATTCTAGCATAGGACTCATTTCATTGTAAAGGAAAAACAGGATAACATACATTCTGCTACTATAGTAAAGATATTTTATTATAAGCATAATTGAATGCATGCAGTGTGAAATTAAATATCTGAAAGAAAATATAAATAATAATAAGATCAATTTTAAATCCTTTTCTGATGATTCAACTTTTAGTTCAACCCCATTTATTGATTTTCTGCTTTTGTGGTTTTTGTCTTATATTCTAAATCACTGAAAATGAATACATGACAACTCTTAGCTTTATTAAACTTAGATTTGGAAGCAATCATATGAAGAGATCCATTTAATATACTCTTGTAAATTTTAGGCAAACCTATGTCTGAAGCTGATTTAGACATTGGTAGGAAAATACATCATTCATAAGGGAGCATCAAGATTTACTTCTTGTTTATTCATTTTCATTATTATTTTTTACTATTTTTACCTATTCATTTTGTATTCCAAATCACTTCCCCCTCTTAGTCAATCCTTCCCACAATCCTTCCCTCCATCCCCCTCCCCTTTTCTTCTGAGATATTGAGGGATACCCAAGGGCTCATCAATTCTGGCACATCAAATCTCCATGAGACTAGGCACATTTTCTCCCACTGAGGCCAGGCAAGGCAGGCAAACTAGAACACATCCCACATACATCCAACAGCTTTTGAAATAGCCCTTGTTTCAGTTGTTTGGGGCTCATATGAAGACTAAGTTGCATATCTGCTACATATGTGCAGGGAGGCCAAAGCCCAGCCTGTGTATGTTCAGTGGTTGTTGGTTCAAACTTCAAGAGCCCCTAAGGTCCAAGTTTATTGGACTCTTTTGGTCTTCCTGTGGATATCCTATCTCCTTACTGGCCACACTACCTCCTGTTATTCCATAAGAGTCCTCAAGTTCTATCCACTGTTTGTTCCGGGTATCTGCATCTACCTGACTCAGCTAGGGGGTGGAGCATCTTAGAGGCAGTCATGCTAGACTTAGCTGTGATTCACAGCACTGAGGATAGGGAACCTGAAAAGGCTTCCTCCTATAGACAGGCAGGAATCTCAATGGACTGTTAAAGACACCAACACACCCAGAAAACTTCCAACCTAAAATTTGTCCTTTGTACAAGAAAGGCACAAACAGGAGATGGAGCAGAGACTGAGGGAATGGCCAGCCAATAACTGACCCAATTTGAGACACATCCCATAGGCACACATCAATCCTTGATATTCTAAATAATACTTTGTTTTGGTTGCAGAAAATATTTTCTTCTACAGAGAGGCAGGCCTTTATCTTTAAACTGCTATTGAATGCATGATTAGCTAAGCAGACAATTCAAAAACAAATTGGAAATACCTAAAGTACATGAGAAAAATAGGTCATTCACTGGTGACAGAAAGTGATGCTAAGTAAGGCGTTGGAAAGAGTCATGTTCTAGACCACTTTTAAAACCCCATACTATTCTGGAGAACATAAAAGGATTTTAATTACTTATCATGATCAGAAAAAAATTAAATAGACCATTGTACTCACAGAATAAAAATTTTTGGGACATTTTGAGGATGAAGTAAGTAAATAGGTGGCGCAGATGAGCAGCAAATGAAAATTAGGATACAATGCGGCAAATATTGTATACTTATAAAACCTATATAGCGATTTGCTTACTCCCAGATGAGAGTGTTCTTGAAATAGGTTCTATATGAAGAGGTCATATAAGAATGAATTTGTATTTAAACAGGGTTGGAACTCATGTAAGAATAGGAAATGACTTTAGATATATCAGTGTTTTCTCTGTTCCAGATGGTTTGGTTAACATTTTATCTATACATGTACTAAGACAACAACAACAACAACAGCCAAATAAACAAAAAGAAACATTTGGATGTATACTATAGTCTACAAGATAGTTTTTTTATGGCCTTATCTGACACCAATTGGAGAGGAGACCCTTGATCTGATGAAGGCTTGATACCCCAGCATAGGGGAATGTTAGGGTGGTGAGGCAGAAGTGGGTGGGTGGGTAGTGGAATACCCTCATTGAATCAGGAGAAGGGAAGGGACAGGGGAGGTTTGGAGATGAAATCTAGAAGGAGGATAACATTTGAAATCTAAATAAATAAAATAACCAATTAAAAAATAAAACAGCAGTCTAAGTGGTTGAAGTACCTCCACATAAAACCAGAGACACTGAAACTTATAGAGGAGAAAGTGGGGAAAAGCCTCGAAGACATGGGCATTGGGGAAAAATTCCTGAACAAAACAGCAAAGGCTTGTGCTGTAAGATCAAGAATTGACAAATGGGACCTCATAAAGTTGCAAAGCTTCTGTAAGACAAAAGATACTGTCAACAAGACAAAAGGGCCACCAACCAATTGGGAAAGGATCTTTACCAATCCTAAATCAGATAGGGGACTGATATCCAATATATNCTGGTAATAAGGACACATGTTCCCCTATGTTCATAGCAGCCTTATTCATAATAGCCAGAAACTGGAAAGAACCCAGATGTCCCTCAACAGAGGAATGGATACAAAAAATTTGGTATATTTACACAATGGAGTACTACTCAGCTATTAAAAACAATAAATATATGAAATTCCTAGGCAAATGGATGGATCTGGAGGCCATTATCCTGAGTGAGGTAACCCAATCACAAAAGAACTCACATAACATGTACTCACTGATATGTGGATATTAGCCCAGAAACCTAGACTACCCAAGATACAATTTACTAAACACATGAAACTCAAGAAGAAGGTAGATCAAAATGTGGACACGTCACCCCTTCCTAGAATTAAGAACAAAGCACACATTGAAAGAGTTACAGAGATCATGTATGAAGCTGAATCCAAAAGATGGATACAATGACAGCGGCTGCCAGGGATCCATCCCACAATCAGCCACCAAACATAGACACTATAGCATATGCCAGAAAGACAGTGCTGAAAGGGCCTGGATATAGCTGTCTCGTGGGAGACTATACCAATGCCTCGCAAACATGGAAGTGGAAGCTCACAGTCAGCTATTAGATGGAAAACAGGGTTCCCAAGGAAGGAGCTAGAGAATGTACCCAAGGAGCTGAAGGGGTCTTCAACCCTATAGGTAAAATAATAACATTAACTAACTAGTACCCCCTGAGCTCATGTCTCTAGCTGCATATATAGAAGAGGATGGCCTAGTTGGCCATCATTAGGAAGAGAGGCCCCTTGGTCATGCAGACTTTATATGCCCCAGTACAGGGGAACGCCAGGGCCAAGATGGGGGAGCCGGTGGGTAGGGGAGCAGGGCCGGGAGGAGGGAGGGTTTATGGAACTTGCTGGATATCACTTGAAATGTAAATGAAGAAAATATCTAATAAAAGTTGGAAAAAATAAAACAGCAACAACAACCAGATAAATGAAAAGAAACCTTTGGATATAGCCTATAGTCTACCAGATAATTCTTTGTTTGGCTTAATTATTACATTACTAGTGGTCCCATTCCAAGGAGTGAGATCCTCAAACATATGAAAAGGAACAAAAGCTAGCAGAGCACTAAGGTCTATTTTACTCTGCTTCTTCACTGTGCATACACTGTGGCCAGTTACTTTAGGTTCTGTCACCATGACTCTCCTATCTTGATGAGCTATATCTACAAACTGTAAGACAAATATACCTTTGCTCTTTTAAGATGTTTTTGTCAGAGTAAAAGAAATCAACACACTGCAATGCACATAAACAAAGATGATTTTATTAAACAATATGAAATTATCAGTATGAAAACTATAAAGATGTCTCACTGGAAGTATTCCTTGTCATACCTTCATCTCGAGATTCAAGCCCTAATAATGATGATGAGTATGTGTCCTTTAATTTACCCTTTCTATGGCTGATTCAGCAACCTCAGCATGCTATGGGAGCTTAAGCACTCTATGTGGCTTCTTAATGGACAGGTGACCACTAAGCTGATTGGGTTTCTTCACTCTTTGTGAGATAAACCACTGGTGAATTCACAGCAATGTAGAATTTCCATTCATTTCAAAACTTCATTATAATTAGTCCTATGTCTTACTATTTTATTATATTTTAGAAAAATGCATGTGACATTTTAAATAATGAGGAAATAATAGTCATTTGTTTTTCTTACATTTCTTTTATCAAAGGCTCCATGGAAGGGCCTTGGCTGTGACTTCCTATGCTAAAGACCATCAAATAAAGTTCTTTTCAGTCAATTTCTTACATGCGGGTGTAAGGCTATCATAGTGCCTTCTTCTTTGTTATTTCTGTCCATAAATTTTTGGATTTTCTGTCATGCACAATAGAAATGTTTTTCCAGATGTCTGTAACTTGTTTGTAAGTCTTCTTGGTACCAGCCTCAAAGCCACAGTCTGAACAAATTCATTGCTACAAAGAATGAATTTTGTATAGATATTTATCTTGAGGAAATATTTTTACTGATTTGTTCTTAGTACATATACAAATGTAAGATGCATTAGAATGATAGAATACCATTGGAGAACCAGGATTGCCAATCATGCCAATCTATTTTCTTCAACAGAAGAATATGCATGGTACCTAGTCGACTGGAATGCCAGAGTAAAAAGAGGACAATCAACCTGTGATTCTATGCTATTTTATTTGGTGCCAGCCTCTTCCTGGATGGACTCTGTACTATCTTGAGCATTGTTCAGGTTCTAATCCTGCAGTGAGCAGAACACATTCTTTCTCTAGGCTCTAGTCTTGATCTCTGTATACAAGTCAACAATTCATTTAGATTGTAAAGGTCACAGGTCACAAGTTTCACTAAGTTTAATCATGTAAGAAAAGTAAACTATGAGGTCAGTCCCGGAGGGCATGACCCAGTGTCTGCAAAAATAACACCCTTGAGAGTTTCATTCCCTACATCTTGCTGATTATTCCCCTGACATGCTGTGATACTTGCAGGGTGTACGGGAGGGTCTCTTTTGAGATCCCCAGAACACAAAGTATTCAAGGACCTATATTTTTAAGCCTGGGAAATCTGATGTATAGTTTTCTTCTTTATTCATTTTTCTACATTGGTGCTACACAGTTTGTTTAAATTAATTTTGTTTTTTTAAGAAAATTTTATGCACTTATACATCGTTCAATCTAGCCCCAACTCTCTAGTGGTGTCAATACACTACTAGCTTATGTAAATATCACTTATTACTATCCCCTGAGACTAAGCAGGACTGCCAGTGTTACAATGTGTTTGGAATTGTCTATTAGAGCTTGGTGGGCAACAAAAGACAGTGGTCCCCTTGTGAACAAGAATTCCTGGAAAGAGCCTATGTCTGCAGAAGTTGAATTGAGCTATGTCTTCAAATGTTGGTTGACTGATGAGAACTTCAAAGATGTGGAAAAACTGGAGTGCTACAGGTATAGGGGATAATTACAGTTTATATTGATCTAACTTTAACCCTCTGATTGGCTTATTGAAAATGTCAGACCTCATACAATGCTACTAAAAGACACACAAAAAAATTGGGATGTAGTAACTTATTGAAACCCCAATTTTCTTTTTTTTAATTAGATATTTTCTTTATTTACGTTTCAAATGCTATCCTGAAAGTTCCCTATTCCCTCCCCCCGCCCTGCTGAATGCTGTCATATGGGGTCTAAAGCCTACCCCTATATACCTACGAAGGTATTGGAAGAGCAACTTCATTTGTGATACTTTGGTTAATTGCGATAAACAGGTTATGAAATAACTGTTATTGGCACATGGAATTTCAGGTAACTTAAATCTGTATTCCCAGATCATGGCCAATTTAATTTAGCTTCAGAATAAACTATTTCTTATCTTCTTTGAGGTTAGCATTGCATATGTCAACACCCATCCCCTGGAATCTATCAATAGCCATTAGTTAAGAGATAAAGGATAAGGCTGGGTGAATCCCTTTTTATTTGACACAATGTTGATAGGGTCAGTCTTGTGTGGACCCAGGGCAGGAGACTCCAGCTGTTCTAAGTTAATAATGGTACTTTTATCTAATCTAGAGAATGGCACTTTGTAGCCCTTTCCCCTCTCTGCTGTCTCTTACATACATCTAGTCACCTCTTTCCTAAGATCCCCTGAGCACTGGCAAGGGTGGTAGACATGTCTCATTTAGAACACTTCTTACCAAAGCTTTAATGTAATGAAACTAAAGAATGCTGTCACATCTGCAAATCAGAAATTTAATTAAACTCTCTGTAAGCCTGTAAGAAATCTATTCACCACAAAGTTCTTTGATGGCTTGCATCAGTTCTTTTTCTCCCTTTAAAAAACTATTTTCTATCTAAAGAAACTATGAATTCCTTTTTCTGTTACACAGGACCATCAACTATCTGCCCTTACAATACACAGCCTCAGCAACAAGCTGCTTCACAAAAACACAGTCTTGGAACATCTGCTCATCTTCAAACCTGCACTTTACAGAATCACCTGCCTAACAGCAGTCCTTTCAAGAAAGCTGCAGAAGCCTCTACTTCTAAGAATATAAGGATCCCCCATGTTCTGCCAGATATGAATTCTGTCCTAATTCAAACATTAGATATCTTAGTATCTTCCACATTGACATTCTGCACAAGGGGATATTTTTCCAGAAGAATTACATTCTAGTTTCAGATAGAAGACATATACATCCTCTTCCCCACAGTGAAAGGATATGGGAATGTGCATAAAAAGATACCTGCATGTATAGAGAAGGAGTTAGAGATGGAGACAAAGACTGGCTGCTCTCTAATTGCCAGCTGCACTCTCCAGTTGCCTGCAAGCTCTTCAGCTACACATCCTTTGAGCAAAAGAACCGACTTCCTGTGCTTTATCGTATCTTTCCTATCCTGGAGAGATGTGCAGGCTTACTGTAGCTTTTTTTTTTTTTTTTTTTATCTTTGTATGAATTCCTTTCTGCTTCATAATGAACTGCTCCCACTTGCATTCATTCGTGTTTCAGACTATTCTAACCACTGGCATTCTTCGTAACAGAGAATGTGCCCTTTGAATCTGATCTCCCATTTATTGAACCAGGGTTTTGTCCATTTGCCTCCATGGCGCACATAGTTTTTAAACAGTTTTACTGCCTGTCAATGACAACCATTATTATTTGGTTGATTTCTGGAAGTTAATTTGTTTCTCTTAGTTGATATGATAATTTCATAATCTGACAATGAATTCTGAAAATAAACCATGAAGCTTAAAACAACAGTAATGAGAAAATGCATCCAACACAAGATTTCAAACATTAGCAGTTTAGTGCGTTGATTTAGATTGTCCATTCCATTTACTACTTGACTAATGACAGAAAGGCTTTCTTGAAATAACATGGTGACTGACATTTTCTATTTGAACATTTCTGTATTTAAGATGTAGTTTAAAGCACTATGCTTTTTTAAAGTGCTTATGAAATCAGTCTGCAATATGTTACATATGTATATTTTCAAGGTATTAGATAACCCATGTGATCTTTCTCAGAAACGCCCAATCTCAGCATTCCTTAGTTGATTGTAAGATTTTGCTCAGGGGTGAGATCTCATGGGCTTTCTCCCTTCCATTTGGCCCTGTCTATTGGTTTCCTTGTTCAGGTCATTTTTCAAGTAGTCATGTTGCTGAGATTTTATGGATGTAGCTTCTGACATTACTAGGAGACAGTCTCCCTTCCAACTCCCTGATTCTCTGGCCCTTACAATCTTTCTGCACCCTCTCTCACAATGTTTCCTGATGTTTAGTTACAGAATTGACTTATAGATACATCCTTTTATTTAGTAATATACATTGTGCTTGTGTGTGTGTATAGTATAAATAGATATTACATATGCATATAATAATGTATGTAATTATGAGTATGATATCTTAGATTTGAAAGAGAACAAAGTAGTATATGGGAGGTTTCGCAAAGAGAGAAGAGAAAAGAAATAATGTAATTATAATTCCAAAATCAAAATTAAAAAGAGTGCTATATATTCAGACATGCCTACAAATAACAGGAAATGGTGGTACAATATATTTAAGTCAAAGTGTTCCTTAAAGCACAGTTTCTAAATAAACATGGCTTCAATTCCCCCATAGTAGTTCCATGCTAGATTAAAAATCGCATTGGTAGCATTACTACCTGTACTGGGTTACTGAAGAAATAGGAAAGAAGGTAGAACATAATACAAATGTAACTGAATAAAAGCACAAGCGACTCTCCTTCTTCATTCATGCTAGTGTTTTCATAGATAGCAAGCAAGCATGTGCCTAAGACTCCTATTGTCAACTTAACACATTATCTGTACTAATAATATCCTTTTTTTAATACTATGGCAAACATATTAGGGGTAGTCAATTTGATGTTAGACAAACTGTATCCAGATGACTTGAGGAATCATTCAAACACAGTTTATCACATAGAGAATCAGTAGAATTTTTTTCCCCTCAGAGCACAAGTTTTAGAGAGCACAAGGAGCTAAGTATGTATGGAAACTAAAGGGATACAATGATACTCTTTGAGCTCAGTGACCCCACAGCATCTATCTTTCAGTGATACTTGCTCAGAGGAAGGCTTGTTATAGATGTGTCATAGGATTTCCCATTTTGTAATATCTATGTTACTGTAGTTAGCATGTCTATTTTAATAGTTCTATAATAAACATATACTAAAGTGAAAAGGCTTCCTGTGATTTTCTAATACATTGGTCAAAGCCAGAGGACTGATAAATAAATGGTTCACTGTAGATCTTTCCAAAGGCTGAATTTGTTCTTTTCTCCCCAGAGAATGGCAGCTGAAGAATATTTTTTCATTCTCCTTGCTTCTAATTCCCACAGGAGAGCAGCAGACAAATCCTAAGCACAGAGAAGAAATGAAGCCTCTGGACCGTGCATCGAACTCTTAACAGAGCCACTTTCATCAGTAGATATTTTCTGCAGTCCTCCTCCACTCTGAGGGATTTTGCTTATTAAAGCTCATCAGACACTAACAGATACTAGACCACCAAGGGAGATGGGCCAGGCCAAACCCCTGCTGTGATTTAGTCACAGCTAAAATGCTAGTGTTCTAATTTGCTCTGGATTTCTAGAGGCTGTAACCCTGTTCGGTGACATGAAGTTGTTGGCTAAACTAAAACAGATAAACAGACAGCACTTTGGAAGCCTGACCAACAAAACTCAGAATTCATGAAATGATCTAAATGTTTAAAAGTGAAAATGGCAATTGAGAGAGAAAGAGAAAGAGTGGGAGAGAGAGAGACAGAGACAGAGAGACAGAGAGAGACAGGGAGAGAGACAGAGAGAGGCAGAGAGACAGAGACAGACAGACAGACAAACAGACAGAGAGACAGACAGACAGACAGAGCCAGACAGAAACAGAGAGACAGAGGCAGGGGCAGACAGACAGATAGACAGACAGAGAGAGAGAGAGAGAGAGAGAGAGAGAGAGAGAGAGGCAGAGGCAGAGGCAGAGGAAGACACAGAGACACACATCTCCACAGGACACCCACCCGCACATTCCCACAGAGACAGACACAGAGACACAGAGGCAAGGGCAAACAGATAGCCAGACAGACACACAGACACACAGATACACACACATACAGAGAGAGAGAGAGAGAGAGAGAGAGAGAGAGAGAGAGACAGGTCATTTTCACATGATTTCACTTGAAAACTAGGAGATATTTGTTCCCTGATTGAAGTCATCAAGAACATCCTCCTGAGTAGCATTACAGGATGGACCCTTTACTCTCCTTATATCACCGTTTTCAGTTTGGGCATCAAGCTGGACTTATCTTAGGTAGAACTAGAATAGGGAGACATTTCAGAATGCAAGGGGCAAGAATGTGGCTCAGGTTTGTAATCCCAGAACTTGGCAAGCTAAGACAAAAGAACAGCCAAAGGTTGAAAGCCAGATTTGACTACCTTCAGAGTTTAGATAGCCTAACCTACAATGAACACTTGCCTCACCAAAGACTTACTATGGCTCAGCAGGATTTTATGGATTGTAGAGGATATGGTTTGATCCAAAATCAAATGAATGCTCCAAACATCATGGAAGAAGAAAAAACAAGAGAGTGCTCATGTGTTTGAGGTAGCACCTGCAGTCGAATGGGTGGAACATGTAAGTTGAGTGAAAATTCTAAAAAAATAATTAATATGTAAAGGTTTTTAGCCTTTGTTAATAGAGCTTGTAAGAGTTTTAGCAGACACGATTAAGGACTATAAGAAGAAAAATTGTTTATTATAAAATTAGAATCTGTAACCTATCAAGTGGTGATCATATGCAAAGTAAATGAGTTCTAGAACATTTGACAAAAAAACTACTCAATTAGGCAGTTGTACTTTAGGATTCTTGAGTCAAGCATGAGTTTTCTCCAGGAACAATGATTCCCAACTTTTACCCCAGCACGTAGGATGCTGAGGGGTGCAGATCAACCTATGGTACATTTGTGATATTGAGGCCAGTCTGGGTTCCATGAACATGTATATAGATAAAAATATATACAAACATGTATTTGAGTAATTTTTCAATTAATGTCTACAAATCAAAAGTTTACATACATAAAATTAAGTAAACTTAAAATTACAAAGCAAGCCAGGCATGGTGGCGCATGCCTTTAATCCCATCACTCAGGAGGGAGAAGCAGGCAGATTTCTGAGTTGGAGTCCAGCCTGGTCTACAGAGTGCGTTCCAGGACAGCCAGGGCTATACAGAGAATCCCTGTCTCGAAAAACCAAAAAAAAAAAAAAAAAAAAAAAAAAAAAAAAAAAAAAAAAAAAAAAAAAAAAAAAAAAAAAAAAAAAAAAAAAAAAAAAAAAAAAAAAAAAAAAAAAAAAAAAAAAAAAAAAAAAAAAAAACCAAAAACAAAACAAACAAACAAACAAACAAAGCAAACAAATTCCCTAATTGTGTACTTAGAAAATACTAGTTTTTGAGGATATATGTGTACTAAATATGAGAGAAATATGGATAGCTAGTTCAAAATTAATCCTTAGGATTTATTTTATCTTTTTTTTTCTAGAATAATTTCATTTGGCATTTATAACATAAAAGACAACTAAGCTCTCTTTTAAAAGCGATTCATAACTCTTACAAACTGTTGAAGAAATACTGAGTGTAAATTATAGCCATCTATTAATAAGTAAACAAAACAATAAAGAACTTTTCAAATGAATACATTTTCCAATAAGATGCAAAATTTATTCATAAACAATACTAGAACAGAAACAATATCACAATATCAATATCAATAAACTTTGTTATCCTCAGGGAAGTCCTTTTAGGACCCTGAGTACATTTTTATTTATGATGCTGGATCCAGTAACTAGTTTTAAGTTGTTAACATTTTAAAGTAAACTACAAACATAATTTGTATAGTTCTAGATTATATATCTCATATAATTCTAGATTATATATTACATATAATACTATACATCATATTCTAGATTATATATCTCTAGATTATACTCAATTGAGTAAAAATACTGTGTACATAGATAAATGTAGGGAAGCAGAAAATAGTGTACCACCTTTAATCCCAGCACTTGGGAGCTAGAGGCAGGCAGATCTCTGAGTTTGAGGACAGCCTGGTCTACAAAGTGAGTTCCAGGAGAGCCAGGGCTTCACACACACACATACATATATATACATATATATATAATATATAAAATATATATTATATAATTAAATTATTATTATTATTATTATTATTATTATTATTATTATTATTATTATATCCTAACAGTTGACAGAATCTATACTTTTGGTATCTATGATTTTCCATATGAATGTCAGATCTACTTCTCATGGACATATTGAAACAAATTCTGCTATCATCTTTATTTTAATACATATTTTGTGTACTTACTTTTTTCCATGATATATGTAAATAATGAAATCTTTGACATTGTTAGGTTTTGACTATCAACTTTCTATTGCTTAAAGAGCATTGATAATGCTCATGTCCACCGAACACAGGATCAGTAAATTAATCCACACATGAATGTGATGTCACTCATCCACATAGGTATGACAGAATACTCTTTTATTCAAAAGAGCTATGAGTATGCTTCATACCTGTGTGCCCTATAAGATTAAAATAGTGTTGGTAATTAGTTCCTGAAACCACCAAGTCTGGTGTCAGCTATGTTATTATTAGTTAGATGTTTTAGCGAATATATTGCACAAGTTATGATTTAGGATTTAAAATTCTCTTTTTGTTTATGTAGTAAAACACATTTTTTATTGGTTAGTTTATTTATTTACATTTCGGTTGCTATCCCCCTTCCCAGTTTTCCATCCCAAAACCACCTATCCCCTCCCCCTGCCTCTATAAGGGCGCTCTTCCATCCACTCACCCACCCATTCCTGCTTATGCACCCTAGCTTTCTCATAGGCTGGGTCCTCCAGCCTCCACAAGACCAAGGGTCTCCTCTCCCAGTGATGACAGATAATGTCATCCTCTGCTACATATCCAGCTGGAGCTATGGGTTCCCCCATGTGTATTCTCTGGTTGGTGGTTTAGTCCCTGAGAGGTCTGGGGAGTCTGGTTGGCTAATATTGTTATTCTTCCTAAGGAGTTGATAACCCCAGTAGCTCTTTCAGTCCTTCCACTAACTCTTCCATTAGGGTTCCTGTGCTCAGTCTGATGGTTGGCTGTGAGCATCCGTATGTATATTAGGCTCTTGCAGAGCCTCTAAGGGGACAGTGTACCAGAGGACTGTCAGCAAGAGCTTCATGGTGTCAGCCAAAAAGTCAGTAAAAATTCTTTTTTTTTTTTATTAGATATTTTCTTAATTTACATTTCAAATGTTATTCCGAAAGTCACCTCCCCCACCTCCCTGCTCCCCTGTCCACCCACTCCCACTTCTTGGCCCTGGCGTTTCCCTGTATTGGGGCATATAAAGATTGCAGTACCAAGGAGCCTCTCTTCCCAATGATGATCGACTAGGCCATCTTCTGCTACATATGGAGCTAGAGACACGAGTTCTGGGGGTTCTGGTTTGTTCATATTGTTGATCTTCTTCTAGGGTTGCAGATCCCTTCAGCTCCTGGGGTTCTATCTCTAGCTTCTCCATTGTGGGCCCTGTGTTCCCTCTTATAGACGATTATGACCATACAGAGACTACCCCACCACGGGAGATTCATCCCATAATCAGTCAATTAACTTAGACACTATGGCATAGGACAGCTAGTGCCCACTTAAGGGACCCTGATATAGCTGTCTCGTACAAAAATTCTTTTTTGAGTTCAACATTTACTCAGAAGCTGTTTTCAACAAGTTGTGTCGAAAGACCTGGGTGCCTTATTTGAGAGCAGTAGGATATCTTGGGACAAACAGATGACAGGAGACTCAAAACAACTTCATTTCTTCATTTACATTTTTTTCTTTCCTAGGTAATGATCTATTTGATACAATATTTTATTTTTCTGTATATTAAATTCATATTATGAGATTCCTATACTCCTAGGATGTGGCATTCCAGACTTGTAGACATGAGTTCCTTCTTTTTCAAGAAATCACCTTCTATCTCATCACTATAGGTGCAATGCTATTAGAAGACACAGGTGTCCTCTAGTCACATATTTCCTCTCATTTTAAGAATTTATTCCCTTAACAACATGAAACAATCATTATCGCCATAATTTCCATTGTTTCTATGTTGTGAAATATTTTTGCTCTCTGATGTAGTGACCTAGGCTTCTTTGAAACTCTAGACTGCATTACTTAGTTATAGAAAAACATATGCCTTATCTTTTATATTTTTTTTTGTTTTTAAACTTTTAGTAAACCAAATCTAATTTAATAATGTTTTCAATAAAATATCATATTTATTTTAATACATTTTCTTATAATTAGAAAATAGAATCTCAATAGCATAATAAATGTGTAGTAGGAATAACCCCTTCCCTATTTTTCTTAGAAACTGATTACATTTTCAGGAAAACCTATTATTAAAGGACTTAGAATTACTAGGAACAAAATATCCCTAAGGAGAATTTAAGGCTATGTACAGGAGTAAATAATAAAACCTAAACCTCACTCCAGCTTTTCAGAGAATATAACTATATGAAGGTTACTATGCCCTCATAAATATAATTCATACTATGAATAATCAATCATAAAAATTAAAATTATGCAGTTTTATAAGTTCTCCCCATTCTCACCTGAAACATTGATGAGTTGCATTTTACTCTTTTTTTTTTTTTAGATATTTTATATATTCACATTTCAAATGTTATTCCCTTTTCCAGTTTCCTCTCCATAGACCCCCTATCCTAACCACCTACTCCTGCTTCTATGAGGATGCTCCTCCACCCACCCATCCACTCCCACCTCACTGCCCTGGCATTCCCCTACACTAGAAATATCTAGAAGATTCTTTAAAAATGCATATATGACTCTCTGGTTAGAAAATGTCAAAAAATTAATACTTAAGAAATTTGTAGATCACAATCAGGGAGGTCATATTACTGTGTGCATGAATTTTCTTTGCTTTCTGTAGAGTGGAATATAGCAAAATGAAGATAGTTTACTAGAGAAGTTCGACATTGTTTTTTAAGGCTGCATTGCTAAATTCTCATTGCATTACCAAGACTTTGTGAAATACTACATAATAATCATTCATGAATGACTGATGAATGATAAAGCACATGCATGAATGGATGGATACTATGGTTAGTATAATCTTATCACTTTAATACATACTTCACATGGATTCTTTTAATTTAAAAAGAACTATTATAGATCAAGGCAAACACTGCTTTAATATAATGTTAATGTGCTAAGAAGAAGAAAAATCTTAACCAAGGTATCAGTTTTTCATTGGCTATATTGTAATGACTTTTTTCTTATATTATTAATATATATCTATATCTATATCTATATCTATATCTATATCTATATCTATATCTATATCTATATCTATATCTATCTATCTATCTATGTATCTATCTATGTATCTATCTATGTATCTATCAATGTATCTATGTATCTATCTATCGTATGTGTGTGTGTGTGTGTGTGTGTTGCTTATACACTTGTTATTATATTGTTCAAGCTAAACCTTAATTAGTCAATGAATATGTCCCATTAACTTTGATAAATGATGACATTTTCACAAAGTTACACTTATTTTTTTTCAACTTTTATTAGATATTTTCTTCATTTACATTTCAAGTGTTATCCAGAAAGTTCCCTATATCCTCCCCCCTCCCGGCCCTGCTCCCCTACCCACCCTCTCCCACCCCTTGGCCCCGGCATTCCCCTGTATTGGGGCATATAAAGTCTGCATAACCAAGGGGCCTCTCTTCCCATTGATGGCCAACTAGGNTCTTTTGTGAATGGGTTACTTCACTCAGGATGATGGCCTCCAGATCCATCCATTTGCCTAGGAATTTCATATATTTATTGTTTTTAATAGCTGAGTAGTACTCCATTGTGTAAATATACCAAATTTTTGGTATCCATTCCTCTGTTGAGGGACATCTGGGTTCTTTCCAGTTTCTGGCTATTATGAATAAGGCTGCTATTAAAAGGTACTAGTTTTATTTTTCCAATAGCATGTAGTAACTGCTAAAAGAATCACATGGAATTAGGACTGGTTATATATTTTGCCTATTGTTTGGCATATAACTTCAGCATTATGGTTCCATTTCAGTTTCCACATATATTAAATGAGGCATATTTCCTTAATTAATTGATATAAGATTGTGATAATATGAAAGGAAGTAATTTGGGAGGAAAAAGGAAGAAAGGAGGGAAAGGAAAAAGAGAAAAATTAGGAACCAGGGTATAGAATACTCAACCCCCCAAAAAAACAAACCAAAACAACAACAAAACAAACAAACAAACAAGCAAAAAACAAGTAGCTCCTATAGCAAGTGAAGAACACACGGAAGTTACAAAAGATGATGGCATACACTGTGCTACTTCTCCATAACACTAAGGGAACATAAACTGCCTTCAGGTCTCATCTTTGTTATTCAGATTAAGCATGGCTATTTTCTAAGTCTAATGCATGTCTTGTGGGATGAATGATAGACTAAATGTTTCATGTTTTAAGACAGAAACAAGCCTGGTCTACAAAGTGAGTTCCAGGACAGCCAGGGCTATGCAGAGAAACCCTGTCTCGAAAAACCCCAAAACAGACAAACAAAAACAGAAACATGGTAAAGAGCATGAAACCTTCATTATCTAAAGAAAGCCAAAAGAATGGTTTCTCAAAACTTTTTTTTTTTTTGTCTAAGTGAATCAGTGGTGAACATTTTAAAGTGAAACATGAATTATGCTCAGTCAAATGGATTTTAAGTATAAAATGTTGGTGCCTGGCCAGATGCCCCTGAATATGAGGAAGGGCAGAAAGAAAATACTCGAGCTAATTAAAAAGATGCTCAATAACAAGATGTACTTTGGAAATATAAATATCCTGGAGGTGAAAAGTGATCGATAGTAATTGTTAGGGAGCAACGGATAAAAAAGCACAGGAAACCGTGGAATGGAAATCTGCACAAATGCCATGACCTAACATGAGCTATGGAAAATTGAAGTGAGTACAACAGAAGAAAAGGTTCAAGGAAGCCACGATTAAAGATGAAAGGTAAATTGCTTCGAATATGAAGACAAATAATTAGGTCCCTGACAGAGATAATGCTCCTATAATGAGGCCTCTGAGAAATCTAGAGGAAACAGTGAAAACAGATATGGATATTTCACTAATTGAATTACTCTTCGATATTAACTTTGACTACAGAGGGAAAAGTGATTGTCACACAAATCCTAGGATGGAATTACAAAACGTTCCTTCAACAAACACAGATGATAGGATATCATCTTGGCATTACAGAAGATAATTGTGCTATTTATAATTAATGGGGTATATTAAACAATGCAGTTAATTTTCTTTCTGTTTACTGAAGATGAGAAGTGTGGGGCATTGAAGGGATCCTTGAGTGTGTGAAATCCTGAGTGTGTATGTGTGTTGTTACATGGTCACAGCTGTATCACAGACCATAAGCACAAACCCAGAAAGGAATGACAAAGCCTTTCCTTCTGGTCCATGTGTGGATACTGATAGTGCTTGGAAAAACAACAACAACAACAACAACAACAACAACAACAACAAAACAAAAAAAAAATCACATCCACCAGGATATCATTCATGTCTCAGATATTTACAGCCTGAGATTGGCTAAATCCACCTCTTATATTAGCAGCATACCATAAACCATGCCTTCTTGCTTATCTGTATGCAATAATCCTGATGACCTGTTCAGCTATATGCAGTATCCCTGCTTTTTTTGTATATTAAAAAAATCTTTAGTGTCCCAGGTGATGCCTTTACTTCAGCAGAAAACCTATCCACAGGATGTCAGGGTTTTTTTTTGTTTGTTTGTTTGTTTTGTTTTTTTGTTTTTTTGTTTGTTTTGTTTTGTTTTGTTTTGTTTTGTTTTAAATCTCTGTGTATTTCTGTCATTTTCTCATTTCCTCTCCTCCACAATTAGACCTAAAACCCTGAGGCCAAGCCAAGCACATGATGGAAGATAGTATCTTTAAACTTCTGTTTCTTTTAGAGGATAGTAACATGATTCAGGATGGATTTATAACCAGGCTTCTGGCCATTCTTAAATAATATAAGACAAACAATCCAGCAAAAGGAGCTATATATCTCAGCATCTTATATGAAATAACTGTGTAAGCATTAGAGAATATACTGCAGAGAAGCTTGATCTCAGAAGGAATAATAACATTGAATCCCACTGATGCTCAGACCATCATGTGATAGATACCCCAGACTCCATTTAGGGCAGTTGATCACAGAAATCTCCCCCAGTTGAGGAGGAAAGATCAGAATTCAGATGGCAATGGTTCTTGTGGGCCAAAGTACAGGAAGTGACCTCTTCAAATCTGACTTTTTGAAAAATAGGGTCTTTCATGGTAACTGAGACTCATGCATTCAGTTTCATTGGCTGGACAGCTATGTCTAGAGATGCTATTTTCCCACATCATCTGTGCTGACACAACAGTTTGCTCCACAAAGGGCTATTGTATGAGTGCTGGATCAAATCCTGGACCTCATATCCCAGCACCTTTGAATGAAATTTTATTTGAATATGATTTTTGTTACTATGTTGGTATTTAATATATTGAAGTGTAGCCAAATATTAGATTGGCTATGATGGTATACATGCATAGTGGCAGAATTCTGGACTTAGAGGTAGGAGGTTTTAGAATCATGGACCAGTATGGCTTAGGATAAATGTATCTCCAAGATAAATGGAAAACCAGAGAAAAGGGCAGGAGTTAGAAAAATGTCTTAGTTTAGTTTCTATTAATGGGATAAGAAAGATGGACAACTCGTGAAGGAAAGGGTGGATTTCAGTTTAGTTTATAATCCATGATTAAGAAAGATTAGAGTTGGGCCTCAAAGCAGGAATCTTTAGGCAGGAACTGATGCAGAGATTATAGAAGAGTCCTTGATTACTGGCTTTCTCCTCATGGCTTGCTTAGTTTGCATTTTTATTTACCCCATGTTGTGGCTTGAATAGAATGGACTCCATAGGCTCATTGATTTGAATTTTTGGTCATTAAGGAGTAACACTATTTGACAGGAATTAGGAGGTATGACCTTGTTGGAATAGGGATCATTTTGTTGGAAGAAGTGTGACTTTGGAGTGGACTTTGGGTTTTGAAATGACTATGTCAGATTTGTTGTCTCTTTCCATCCTAGTGCCTGTGAATTCAGGTGTAGAATTCTCAGCTTCTTCCCCAGAACCATGACTGCTTGCATGCCACCATGGTTCTTGCCATAGTGAAAGTAGAAAAAAAACCTCTGATATTATCAGCTAACCCAAGTCAATGCTTTCTTTTAGAATAGTTGCCACAGTCATGCTGTTCCATAACAAAAATAAAGCACTGATTACTACTAAAGTTGGAACCAGGAGTCAGGTGTTGCTGTGATGTGTTTGACAAGGTGGCTTATTAGCAGAATGTGACTCTGGATTGCCTTGTAGACCTCAAACCATGGAACACCTATTTAGAAAAGAAACAGACTAGATATGGAACCAGGCTAAGAAAGAAAGCTGTCTTGCAGTGAACAAATCTGAAAGGAGTTAGAGATATGAAGAGCCCTTTGATATTAGACATTGCAATATAGAGGATGGAGTTTGGCCGACTGTTTTTATGTCTTGCATAAGTTAAGCCTCTACCCTTTTGGAGTGGCACTGTATATACTGTTTCTCCTTCTCAGAGGACTCTAGCCAACCTCCCCATCCCCTGCCACTGCCCAATTCAATACAAAACAAAACCACCAACAAAAGCATAACCAACACAGTGGTTAACCTATAGCAAAATAAAACCCAGTGACAATGAAGTATCAAACCATAGCAGATAATATTCACTATGGTTATATGATAAGGAAGTGAAGAATTGATGGAAGAAATCTTTGTTTTCATAGTCAGGGTAACAATAAATCACCGTATTTCAGGAAAAGACAGGTAGCCATTGAAGATTTCGTTATAATAATTTAAAAGTCTTATTTTGATCTTGGTTGAATTTCAACATGTTAAAACATTTCTAACATTTTCTGCTTCTCTTGCATTTAAATTCTAATATAGAGATGTTTGCTGATTCATTTGCAAGATTTTGGGAAACTGGCATGACTTAGAATCTGCTGAACATCAGGTGAGCAGGTTTGGTTGTTTACTTTCATAATCAAAATGAAATTGACAACTGAGCTTCAGAAAATGGCATGTGGCACTGTTTTTCAGCTTGCAGTCTTATAGCAGGTTTTATCACTCAGAAAAGAGTTTGGAAGTCTACAGAAAGATAAAAGAGACACATTTTTCTGTCTTTTATTTTTTTCTTCCCTACATATTCTACCTGAGAGAATATTAAGCTTCAAGAAATCAATTATTATGTTTTCCTTTGACACAAAATGCAATAAAATGAAATGAAATAATAAAGTAGTCACTTTGGGCACATGTACGATAGCATCTGAATTGATCCACATATTAAAAAGTAAGCCTGTTTTTAAAAAGTAATTAAAAATCCGAATGCACATTTATAAAACCTGCTAATGTGTGCACTGCCAACTTTGTATTCTAAAGATTTTGATTAGAGCTGACCCAGATTTTTCCCTTATATGTCTTACCTAGTTCACTTCTATTCAAAGTTTCCACCCTTATATTGATGGCTTTTTTATTACCGCTGTCCTCAAGGTTTTCAACACTAAATATTTTTTCTTCTATATTCACTGTAGAAATAGTGTTCATGCCTCCCCACCCTGTGGCTCTCTCTGTTCTGCTACACCTGGCCCTGTTTAATCAGACATATATTATTGAGACTTAGCAAAGCGTTGCTTATGCACAGGCTACTGCCAGCCTCCTACTTTAGAAAGTAACAAAGAAGGAAAAAACAAAGCAAAACAAAACAAAACAAAAAACCTTTTCTCAATTATATTTTTTGCCATTATTTGACTAGAGTGAGGTTTCTATTTTAGGAAACAAAACTTTTTCTCATTAAGTAACAATATTAAATTCTTTATTTATCCCCTTCATTATTCAATGTATTTATGACTGGGTTAAAGTGTGGCAAGCAGTTTTTGGTATAGATGGGAAAACATCAGTAATGATGTCCATTCTTTTTCTTTTTCAAATTTTTAATGAGATATTTTCTTAATTTACATTTCAAATGCTATCCCTAAAGTTCCCTATACCCTACCCCCGCCCTGCTCCCCTGCCCACCCACTCCCATTTCTTGGCCTTGGTGTTCCCCTGTATTGGGGCATATAATGATTGCAATACCAAGGGGCCTCTCTTCCCCATGGTGTCCGACTAGGCCATCTTCTGCTACATATGCAGCTAGAGACACGAGGTCTGGGGGTTCTGGTTAGTTCATATTGTTCTTCCTCTTATAGGGTTGCAGACCCCTTCAGCTCCTGGGGTTTTATTTCTAGCTTCTCCATTGTGGACCCTGTGTTCCTTCACATAGATGACTGTGAGCATCCACTTCTGTATTTGCCAGGCACTGGCATAGCCTCATATGAGACAGGTATATCAGGGTCCCTTCAGCAAACGTTTGCTCTTCTATGCAATAGTCTCTGAGTTTAGTGACTGATTATGGGATGGATCCCCAGGTGGGGTAGTCTCTGGATGGTCCATCCTTTTGTCTTAGCTCTAAACTTTGTCTCTGTAACTCCTTTCATGGGTATTTTGTTTCCTATTCAAAGGAGGAATGAAGTTTCCACATGCTGCTCTTCCTTCTTGATTATCTTGTGTTTTGCAAATTGTATCTTGGGTATTCTAAGGTACTGGGCTAATATCCACTTATCAGTGAGTGCATATCCAATGACTTCTTTTGTGATTGGGTTACCTCACTAAGGATGATATCCTCCAGATACATACATTTGCCCAAGAATTTCATAAATTCTTTTTTTTAATAGCAGAATAGTACTCCATTGTGTATATGTACCACATTTTCTGTATCCATTCCTCTGTTGAGGGACATCTGGGTTCTTTCCAACTTCTGGCTATTATGAATAAGGCTGTTATGAACATAGTGGAACATGCTTTTTCATTCATCAGAAATATCAGAGCAATTACTTTGGATACAAGGTATTTTTACCTGGATGGGGTCATTGCTACTGCTCACTGTGCTGTTAAAACTTAGGATGGTAGAACATCTACTATTAATGGATGTGATTTTATTTCATTCTCTTCCTGTTTTCCTTCTCTTTCCTCTCTTATCTCCTTGCTTCCTTCCTACCTTCTCTCCATCTGTCAATCTGTCCATTCACCTGTCTGTATCTCTGTCTTTTTGTCCGCCTTTTTTTTTCTGATTATCTTTTCTGCAATAACTGTGGCATGTCTGAAAGTATATTCTCTCGATACTCCAGAACAAAGAAATAGTGTGAAAATTACATAGCTCATTAGAATTCTATTGTTCAAATAATTTTCTTTTATGGTCAAATTTTGCAAATATTTCTTGTTGATCTTAATATGCTAAAGTATCATTGCCTTAATATGTTAAAGTGTCAGCAGAAACACTGAATGTGGTTCTATGATGACATACAAACACACACACACACACACACACACACACACACACACACAGATGTGTGTGTGTGTGTGTTTAACTTTCTTATATGCTAAGACTCAGTATTAGAAACCAGCCACTCTGTTACTGTTTAAGTGTGAACAAATTAGATGCTCAGAATATTAGCCTTATGATTGACATTGGAAAATACCCAGAAAAAGTGTGAGAAAAAGTGATTAAAGATTTGACAAAAATTTATACTAGAATGATTATTTATTAAACTAGATATATTTATACAAATATATTTAAAACATACATGCACATTCACACCCAAAGTTGCACACATACAAATTACAATATTAATAATTTATCTCATATTTCATAGTTATTGATTTCAATGCAGGATTAAATTTCATAAATAATGTGCTCTTAAAGATTAACCTTTCACAATAACCTTGTAAAGGTCTAAGGACTGAGTACGTTTCAAAGAGTAAATGCTGCAGAGAACAACCTATATATTATTATAATTTTACCACATGTTTAAAATGCATGAAACCTTAAATGAATACTTTAACTTAAGGACTACAGCAGAAAACACTAAGAAATTGAAAACATTAACAGATGCTATTTATTATGAACCTTGACAATACATTAATGTCTAAAACCACTTCATCAACATTGCAAAATTACCATGAAGTGTGATATGTATAACTAGTATGAACTGATTCTTATTTAGACAGAGAGTTCTAGTGACTCAAATTTTCAACTATACTTAATGCATGAGAAACATATGCTACCTTCAAATGTGTAGTTAATTTTTTGATATTACAATTACAATAAATGCAATTAAATAAACGTATATTGGCTCACACTCCACAATACTATACCGTTCACAATTTGATGCATGATATAAAAATTTAAGTACCCTACGTTTAACAACTAATAAATACTTAATTATTTCTCAATTTAGCTAAAGAGCTGAACAATTACATTATTCTAAAATCTTATATAGTTTTGAAATAACAGAATTGCCCATTTAACTGATAATTGTTTTTATACAATTACTTTTGCATAATGTTATACTTTTCAAAAAAAAAAAAAAACCTACAGTAGAATAGAACTTTTATTGCAGTAGCCCAATGGGGTTCTAATATTCTACTAAAATTAAGTCATAAAAAAGGGTCTCACATTTTTGCTGTAACATCAAAGTGGTGTGTGTTTTCATTTCATTATACAGCTCAGATAGAATAATGGCAATTTTACCATCAGACCACTTGCATTGTAAAGGAGTCACGAAGGTGAACATGCTGCTTTTTGGCCGTGGATCAGCTCTAGCTACACTGCAAACAACTATTTTGGTAATTCTACGTGTAGCAAACTCAAATCAGAGAGGCTCATGATTTTATACTCTGCTACTTCATAAAATATCATTCAATCCTATTGAATACAACGTATGTATCCTCCAGATACATACATTTGCCCAAGAATTTCATAAATTCTTTTTTTAATAGCAGAATAGTACTGCATTGTGTAAATGTACCACATTTTCTGTATCCATTCCTCTGTTGAGGATATCCTCTAAGGAGGATATCATCCTTAGTGAGGTAACCCAATCACAAAAGAAGTCAATGGATATGAACTCATGGTATTAAGATAGCCCCTACCTAAACATAGGATTGAATGGTATTTTATGAAGTAGCAGAGTATTTTGTATACAGTATCTTTAATTTGGGACGACTGAAGACCATGTAGTTTTGGATATATATATATATATATATATATATATATATATATATATATATATATATTGAAGTCAGTCTACATTTGCTTGAGTAGATTCATGTAAGCACTTGTCTAGAGGTAGTTAAAATATACAGTTTATAGTGTAGTATATTAGCCAAGAGTTTGAATATATTATTTTCATTTTGTAGAAAGCCAATACAAGAAATATACATTACCTGTGTTAAAACTATATTCATGTAGTTGGTCTCCCTGGAATAGAATAATCTCCTTGGAGGGAGAACTACCTGATTCACAAACATTATCAAACATGGGAATCGTGAGGCTCCTCTCTGCAAGTATATGAACAGCAAAAGTAATTCCTGATGGACATGCGATGCTTTGGTGGAGTAGATACTTAGTGGTATACTTTGTGATACTACTTTTGGGAGATATCACCCATGCCAGGTAGACATGTTTGTGGTGCAGTTTCCAGAGTTTCCTATGCTCCTGTAAGTAATAATCCATCCTGTTTCTGTAAGCCACTGCAAAATACTAAATGTTAACCAAGGTAGATTGGCTCTCTCATTTTCCTGGGGTTCTTAGGTACTTCTGTGTATCTCAGGGAAAACACACACACACACACACACACACACACACACACACACACACACATGTCACTTAATTTAAAATCCAAAAGCAGGAGGAGGGGCTGGAGAGATGACCCAGTGGTTAAGAACAACAACTGCTCTTCCAAAATTCCTGAGTTCAATTCCCAGCAACCACATGGTGGCTCACAACCATCTCTAATAGGATCTGATGACCCCTTCTGGTATATCCAAAAACAGCTATAGCTACAGTGTACTCATAAATATAATATTTTTTTAAAGAAAAAAATCAAAAGCAGGATTTTATATCTATCAATATTTCTCTATCCATCTATTACAAACTTATACTAGCCTTGGACTTCCTAAGTCTAGGTTTCTAACCAGGTAAATGATAAATAATTATTGTGAAGATTAGGAAAGTAGCTTAACCCTTACTAACCTTTCCATAAGCATTCAGCAATTATGCTAGATGTAACTACTATAGTTACTACTCGAACTAGTGACATAAGATAGCTTTGAAAATGTTTACATATCTAATATTTTGTTTGAAGAAAATATTTTGTCCTTGTCCCAAGGCTTATGATTTTGAGGACACTGTAATAAATTTAGTTCTAAGTTTTTGTTCCCCTCTAAATCAAGCTATAAAGAACTACTTATAGCCTAGATAACTATGCATGCAGTCATTCTCCAGCTATGTGAAGCTTCCCCAGAGCTGCCAGTAAGTGGTGCCATACAAGACACCCAAAGTTAAACCTGATCAATATGAGTCAATATATGTAATTCCTACCATAATCATTAATGCAGAAACAGATGGATGTAGTACAAAGAGCATGCTTTTTAATCTGCATTTCAAAGGCATAGAAAAAGTTTGATTCACTTGTCACTGTTAATCACATTCCATATCATGGGACAGAGAAGAAAGGACAGCTGAAATTCAGATGTTTAAAAACTTACAGAAATGGGAGAAACAGCAAGTAGAACAGACACTAATATAAAGATACAAGAGAGCGAGAACAAAGGTGTGACCTTAACAGGAATGATAAAAGAGCTATGGCCTAAACTCAGAAATCTGGACGAGACTGAGGACCACTGATCCCAAGGATATTTAAGACTATGACAATATACTCTTCAATGCAATTGTTAAATATCACTACCATAAGCAAGCTGATCAAATTTTGTGCCAGGAGACATTATCATTCGATCAAATACTGCAATCCTAACCAATTGCCTGTGCTGAAGAAGTCATAGACCTTAAAAGATAACATACCTCTTCCATTTCTCAAATTAGATGTAATTTCTAACTGTACTCTAAGTGTTCATCTGTTCACCCACAGTTAAGTGTAACTCTCATCCCACATGAGGGATGCTTAACCCCAATACCCAAGTAGAGGGAATCTAGTTCAAAGTTCTCAACTTGTCAAACTGCAGAGAATAAACGACATTGAGATATGTAGCTCCAACTAACCCTTCTTACCTTAGGATGATGAGCTGTCACAGAAGAGGCAATAGATTGTTTCTTAGATCCACACAATCAGGACATCAGCTATAAAACATTTTCTTCTAGACACAACAGTGCTGCTGTACTCAAGTAACATTCTGGTTACATAAACAAGACCTTCTTAGTGATCTCATGCAAATTAATATATGGAAGGTGACTTTTTCACAAATGCCCACACTTAGATGAAGAGGTATAAGCAATCAGTGAATGATGAGAGAGGGAGAATCAAGTAGGGCGGTGGTGGCACACTCCTTTAATCCCAGCACTTGGGAGGCAGAGGCAGGTGGATTTCTGAGTTCGAGGCCAGCCTGGTCTACAAAGTGAGTTCCAGGACACAGAGAAACCCTGTCTCGAAAAACTGAAAAAAAAAAAAAAGAGAGAGAGAGAGATAGAGGGAGAGACAGGGAGAATCAGTGCACTGCAGGGATACTGTGCACTGCAGGGATACTTTTCCTTATAGGTTCTCTAAATTCCAAGGCATCAGTTCTAAATACTTCATGTAGTATGATGGACATTAAATGGACATTTTAAGTGCATGTACATCTCTGTGAATCTCTGTCTCCCTTATCTATCCATATATATTTACATATTACTATATACTTTATATATGATATATATATATATATGAATATACATATATGTACCTATGAATATATGTGTGTGTACATTTATAACACTAATATTTAATGAAAAAGAGGCCATAAATTAAATATGAAGTGGGTAATATATTAGTAGTTTGAGTTGGAGAAGGAGTGGATATGAACTCCAGAGAATATTAATTTATAATTATCTTAAAATGTTTTTAAATTTTTCAAAACTGGCAAAGACCTTGTCAGATAGCTTAATGAATTTTCAAGTACACCAGTGTTGTCAGCTTTCATTTTAGGAATTATTTTGTTCAGGATTGTTTTGTTTGTTTGTCTAGAACCTTGGGCAATCATCCCAGATATTTTAATTGATGTTTATGACTAAGTACAAAGTTCCTAGCACTGCATTTTTCAGTCAACATGCTATGAATTGGTGGTATTAATTGCTGCAAACAGATGTGAAATATTTTTACTTAGGTCTCAGGTTTGATCTTTGTAATCCATATCTGGTTGATATTCTGTTTAGAAAATATTAAACTTGTTATTTTCCAATAATTAAGAATTTAAAATGCATATATTGTATTCAGCATGAGAGACCTCTCTGAGAATCTTCTTTTGAACATGAGAAAGTTTATTTTTATATTTAGTTATATTTATATAGTAGAGTGTCAGAAAATTATATTTGAATATATAGTTAACAATTTTGAAAATATTGATAGATTTTTCTTATTATTTCAGCAAGAGTACAGAGACAAAACCTGCTCTAAGCTTTTTAATTTGTGATAATTAATTAATAAAATCTAGCTTATAAATATAAAAATAAAACCCAAAACCTCTATTGCAACATAAATTCTTGATATTATATAAAGTATGTATATATAGCATTGTCTTTTCCCTTGTTTAGAATTGCAAAATTGTTGGGTAGTTAAAATAATTTAAAATAAAATCTATCCTTCCTTGTTAGTTTATATCTGAGTGAAATCTCTTTTTCTTATGGGTTTTAAATCATTCTTAAGTCTTCATCAGAAGAAGCCTTTTTGTCTCTCAAAATTATAACTAAACCATTTATTGAAATTCAAGTCTTTTATTTTATTTTATTTTATTTTTTTGAGACAGGGTTTCTCTGTGTAGTCCTGGCTGTCCTGGAACTCACTTTGTAGACCAGGCAGGCCTCGAACTCAGAAATCCACCTGCCTCTGCCTCCCGAGTGCTGGGATTAAAGACATGCACCACCATGCCTGGCTTGTCTTTTATTTTAAAATAGAATTATTCATGACATAAGAACAATTGCATAGAAATATTTTGGAAAGATAGAAATTTAATTGTTTATTGTAAAAAGACAGCTTGGCCAGCAGAACAGATCTGAGGTATTTCCAACTCTATATTCAAAGGATCTAAGTGTCAGCATGTGTGTGATCATTGTCAGCAAACATAAGATGTACTGGTTAAGTATCTTAAGACATGGTAAGAAAGAAATGAAAAATTAAAATACAAGTAACAAAGGACTTTCAATTTCACCTTATAACTCCCTGCTTCTCTCTTAGCACACCTATGCATGATTGAAGATATGAACAGATTGAGTATCTTGAACTTGTACTTAACCATTCTGCTTCATTTTGTCCTGTGTGGGAGAGCCTAAGAAATAACACAGGCCAAAGGGATATTATTCCTTTGATCAATTCTTTTCTTAAAATTGTTTCTAAAAATGAAATTAGGTAGTATCTGGTTTCCATGTGCATTGTTTGAGATTCTTGTGTGTGTGTGTGTGTGTGTGTGTGTGTGTGTATGCACTGACTCAAAAACTTAACAGTTTATTTGATGAAGTTTTCCTCTACATTGAATGGTTCCTCTATGAATGATAGTGAACAAAAAGGATTAGAAAATGTTTAGAAAAGTGTGCCTTCCCCTTAGTGGCAGGTGTCTGATCTGATTCTAAATGTACCGTAGACTTTAAAATGAAAAAGAAATATCTTGAGAGGCTGAGTACACTGTATAGTTAGGTTTTCTCTTGGTGTCTAAATTAAAATCATTAATGAAGGCTGACGGCTAATCGGTCTGTGATTTGATTAATCTGCATACACTCGAGGATAGGAAAGGTATGAGAATATCCTAGGAGAAAGTCACAGAACAAAAGCATACCCAGTTCATCGTGGAGTATATTTAGAGGACACCGATCATTTTTCATGGCCACAGTAATGCTCCCTGCAATGTAAGGAGACTTTGGTTTCTTTGTAGATACATTTTGAGCAAAGAACACACACACACACACACACACACACACACACACACATACACACACTTAACTTGCTACTGTGTGTAACATTTTGATTCCATTTTTAAAGCTTTTCCTTGTGAGCCCTCATAGGTTTGATGAATATCTCATTAGGATAAAGATCTAGTCAGCTACAATATTGTTTATAAATTTAAAGCCTTTCAGGCTAAAATGAAAGGGCAAAAATTTTGTTTCATTTAAAAAAAGAATCATGTAAAACAACTGAAGTATTTTCCAGAAAGAGGCTATCTGATTTTTCTCTTTCATTTGTGTTTTACTACACAAATTAGGTTTTATTATTCTATTTTACCAAATGATTTCTTTAAAATAACTTATAATAACGAAAATATATTTTCCTCTCCTATTCTTACTTAATATATTTATATACATTCCTTCCCTTTCCATGATTAGCTGTACTATAGGATGTAAGAAAACATGAACATTTGGTAGTTTTGATTTTGCAGTTATAACCTGAACGATTCATTAAGATTGTCCAAATTCCTCACTATATTAAAATTTATAATTATTTGGACAATTATAAAAAGAATTTTTTCAATTCTCTAAACATAAATTTTAATGAAACACTAAAATAACAAATTTATTTATATATGAAACTTCACCAAATACTTAAATTTGCTACATACCAAATGCAATAGTGAGTGGATTTTGAGATTGCTATAAAATAGATAGTTTACTAAAAGACACAACTAATATTTAAGACAAATTTAGTCTTATGAACTTAAATGTTTGACTTATGTTGTATTCAATCAGAATGTCTAAAATGTCAACTTTCCTCACAAAAGTCAACTTTGACTTCATTCAATATTAGAAAGGTATTTCATATAAATGTGAGAATGGAGGGTGAGGCCAGACTTGGTCAAAATCTGAATGGTTGCACAAAAGGAATTAGAGATCATGTGAAGTGGAAATTTCTGATTTCTTTAAAAGCTCAGTTGTGTCACGTGATATATTTCTGGATGCCATCTTGTGATGGGAAGTTTTGCTGAAAAAGACTTGAGAAGACCATGTGATGTTTGGAAAGAGTATAAGTAGAAGCTAACAATCCGTGAAAGGATGCTCTTGTATTGGGGTGGAGTGCAGTGCTTCATTTGCACACTTTGGTGATCATCTCTGGTCTTTGCTGGTCATCTCTGGTCATCCCTGACCATACAATGCTTTGCTGTCCATAGAATGCTTGTCTGGTCTAGCCTTTTTGCTTTTCTTCACTGTCTTTCACTTCATAGATAGAAATACTCTAAAGAATTGCTTGTAGTATTATGGATATTTCTTGCTGTTTCTGTTGACTCATGATGATTCAACAGAGCATTGCAGTTTCTGTTGGATTGAGCCTCTGCTAATGGCTCATGCTTGGTTTTTGGTATTGGATTGGACTGCTGGTATCAAGACAATCAAGAGTGGAATCACCCAAAAGAAGTACTCTAAACCTGTCTAAAATCCCTTGTCTAATGAACCTTTCTCCCCTACCTTTCCTTTGTGAGCTAGAACCATAAGTAAAGTAGGCTTTAAAAATATAATTCAACTATTGTGCAAAAGCCAAAGAATATGAGCATATTTTTTTTCCAAAAAGGAGATATATTTGTAACATGGGATTCAGAACTTTGCTCAATGGTCATATCACTAATGGTACCAAAACTTTCAAAATGCCATTTACTGACTTTCAAACACATTAAATGAGACTTTAAGTATTATGTAATAAAAGTGCCGTCATATGTATGCCTCTAACTTGTGAAATACTAAACAGGATAATGCAAACTTCTCTTCTTGGGTTCCTCATATGGAGGGAGAGATGTGTCTTTGGCTGTTATACATGAAATTGTTTGATAAAATGTCATTTCCTGAAATTAATTTCAGCTAGAAAGCCTGCAGGTCCCAGGTGCACTGTCCATTTTACACATGTGACTGTCTAAATGAGGTAGAAAAGATAGGTATGAATTGCTTACATCCAGATTTATAACACATTTAAAGAGATCCCAACTTTGTGATGACCACAAAGAGAGCAGAAGTTTGACTTGTGGGCACCATGGCTTGCTCTCCAAAGGCCAATCATATTTTTTTATCTTCCATCATAGGGATAGTCACTGATCACTGACTGCCTTGTATACTGCTATGTATAACAGGGTGAAAACAGAGCAGTTCAGTAACACCAGCTGTACTGGCTAGTTTTGTGTCAACTTGACACAGCTGGGGTTATCACAGAGAAAGGAGCTTCAGATGGGGAAATGCTTCCAGGAGATCCAGCTGTAAGACATTTTCTCAATTTGTGATCAAGGGGGGAGATCCCCTTGTGGGTGGTGCCATCTCTGGGCTGGTAGTCTTGGTTCTATAAGAGAGCAGGTTGAGCAAGCCAGGGGAAGCAAGCCAGTAAAGAACATCCCTCTATGGCCTCTGCATCAGCTCCTTCTTCCTGACCTGTTTGAGTTCCAGTCCTGACTTCCATTGGTGATGAACAACAAAGTGGAAGTGTAAGCTGAATAAACCCTTTCCTTCCCAACTTGTTTCTTGGTCATGATGCTCATGTAAGAATAGAAACTCTGACTAAGACACCATCTCAAAGTCCCTTAAACTTAAATTGCTAAAAGAAATGTAACCTTGCAAGCATGGTGAACTGCGATCTACTCCCCAGAGCTTACATCTAAAGCTAGGAAGTCAAAACTGTTACTACAAAGTTGAACCCTTCCATTTTCACATGTGAAAACATAGCAAACTCCTCTACTACCACATAAGCAAAACACACACACACACACACACACACACACACACACACACACAGAGAGAGAGAGAGAGAGAGAGAGAGAGACAGAGAGAGGGAGACAGAGATAGAGAGAGCCAGAGACAGAGAGAAAGAGAGAGAGAGACAGAGAAAGAGAGTGACAGAGACAGAGAGAGATGGAGAGAGAGAGAGAGAGAAGAGAGGTATTCAAGATTTTTAAAAATGTTTTATAACACTTTCATGGAACCTCTTAAAATTATTTTCAAAACTGTAAGCATGAAGGGGTAAAATATGAACTATTTTCAGATGGCTGACAAGTAATAGCATGATTCCTATATTGATAGGATGCCAAATATCATTAACACTGAAATGTAAAGGAAGGCTTCCTGGAGTTGTGTAGATAGACATTTTCTTTTTTTGTTAGTGCAAAAACTAGGTAATAGCAATCATTTGTCAGCTCTCAGATTGAATTATTTCTTAGAAATAATAATGAATATGTCTCTTACATATATGTGTACATAAAAATATTAAGTACATTAAGAACTGTTGTGTCATAAAACCAGAGTGTGATACAAGCTAAATAATTGAAGGCACTCTTGAAAGAATTCTAGCAAATCCAACTTACCAGGAAGAAATCACAACCTCCTAAAATATAATATTTTGATAAGCTGCAGGAGCAATCAAGGTCATGGTCAATGGCAAATGGCCTCAGGGGGGCTGGTCCTAATGATGACTGGTATTGGAAAACCACTTAAAATAAAATGAGATATTCACTGTGCCTCTATTCACTTGCTGAACTAGATGTATGACATTTCTAGAAATATTCTTGTACTCATTCATTCCTTAGCATGTGGTCACTAGTGCTATAGTGTTTCCTAGGGCATAAATGAAAGAGAAGACTGGCAGAGCCCTTAAAGAGCGCTTATTTACATAATGGAAAATTTGATAATCATAAGAGCAACCCCAATAACTACTAAAACTACCATTTACTAAATGCTGCTATGTAACTCGGCACTGGGTGTTGTGTTATATGAGCATCAGTCTCAACTCAAACTGGCCATAAGAAGTGAATGCTATTTACCATATTTAATGAAGGAGAGCTACAAGGATGTAAAAGGATTTATTTTCTCTTCCTTAATGTTTCCCTATTAATTAGCAATAACTTTGGGACTTCAAGAATAAGTATGAATGACACCCAATTCTATTTCTCCTATCATCCCAAATTGATTCATGATATATTTTAATATTTTTGGTGGTTAATATGATGATGTAAAAATGCATGTTACAATTGGATGACTAATAGTAAGCCCTCTAGAATTTAAGGCAGGTTGTGAAAGAGAAAAGGCTGTCTTCACCTTCAACTCATTCATCCATCCTTCCATTTTCTCTTCTCTCCTTTCCTATATCTTGCTTCCTTCCTCACCTCTCTTGTCATGAAGTAGTTTTTGAGATACTTTTTACACACACACACACACACACACACACACACACACACACACATATAGGGCAGCCTATTTCCTCCATAGGCCCCTGGCTTCTGTAGCAGCTACAGCCTCCCACAGCACCCCCACCAAAACACCCAAGAGAGCTGTGTGGTCACATAGAACAATATTCCAAGTCCCTGCTATTCTGTCTGGACTCCACCCACACAGTTAACCTGGCAACAGACAGGCATGCTCCTCCCAAGTTACCTGGGCCAGGTAGGCCCAGCCCACTATAAAATGGGCTGCTTGCCCTCTTCTCTCTCTTTTCTTCTCTTGCTCTTACTCTCTTACTCTTGTCTCTTGCTCCCCTTCTCTCCGCATACCTTCCCCTCTCTCTCCACATGGCCATGGCTGGCCTTTACTTCCCTGCTATCTCCTCTCTCTGCCTTTCTACACTAAAAGCCTTAAAACCATGGGTTGTTTCTTCTTATAGGAATCTATGGTGCTGGCATTCCCCTAAGGAGCTGCATGTCTAACCTCCCATTGAGGCCTCCCTGTGCTCCCAGTACCAGCCATCAATCAAATCAAGCAACTAGTCAGAGTGCTTTCCCCACTTCCCTTTTCCCCTTGGTCCTGGGATAGAGCCACCTGAGGGCCCACACTCTGTTCTCAGCTTTTCTGCACCATCCAGTGGCATCTGTGGTGTCTAAGAGGTAAACCCTACTATTCCCTGCCTTGGTGTGGACCCAGAGACCCTGAGCCAACTCTGGCAGGTTCCTTCCATGTGAACCTCAGGCTGAGTCTTCCCCACCCCCCAGAGCAGGTTCCTGTGGCTTCTTACAGCCTGATGCCTACCCAACAGCCACCATAGGGTTCCTGCAGTCAAACTTCCTGTGTCCTGTGTTACCCAGAGGCTGGATCCCTTGGCTGGATGAGGAACTACACTTTTAACCTAGAAACACACACACACACACACACACACACACACACACACACACACATTAATTTATTCAACAAATGTGAAGTCCTGATGAAGTATTTTGCTTGCAGGATTTAGAACTTGAAAACTGAAATGAATTTACACATACATAGCATATATAGTACAATAATAAATGTAATTGTGTTATAAAACCTCTATTTTTCCCTTCAAAGAAAAGTATGTGTTGGGCTGGTGAGATGGCTCAGTTGGTAGTAGTACTGACAGCTCTTCTGAAGTTCCTGATTTCAAATCCCAGCAATAACATGGTAGCTCACAACCACCCATAATGAGATCTGATGTCCTTTTCTGGTGCATCTGAAGACAGCTACAGTGTACTTATTTAGAATAATAAATAAATATTTGGGCCAGAGCAAGCAGGGACTGAGTGAGCCGAATTGACTGAAGCAAGCGGGGTTGACCAGAGCAAGCAGACGTCCTAAGTTCATTTCTCAACAACCAGATGAAGGCTTGCCTGTACAGGTACAGTGTGTATTCATATACATAAAATAAATAAATAAATCTTCAAAAATGAAGAAAGAAAAGTATGTGCTTGTGTACAGAATATTCTCCAAAATATTCACTTTAGGATGTTGTGATTTAAAGATTAAACAATGGTCTCAAGGCCAGAGGCAAACTGTCACACATTGTATGGAAGAATCATCAAGAGTTCAGACAGACATACAACCATTCAGACATACAACCATTCAGACATGTGATTACCCAGATTGAAACCTTGCAAAAAATACCACTTATTGATAAATATTACATACTTTGTAACATTTATTATATCTGAATTACTAATTCCCAATAATTTGTCCAGGAGAAAAGGAAGGAAACTCAAAGTCAAATCAATCAATAGTAAGCTGATGGTGAGTTTAGTCCATCTCACAAAGTCTGCCTTCCTTTGCCTGTCTCACTATCCCTGTAGGTTGACAGTAGAACAAGCTTGAAATGAGTGTGTTCAATCCAGTATGATAGGATTTCCCTCTAATCAGAGAGCATTCAAAAATGATATAAATGAGATTGGACATCATCTTGGTTTACCTGACAAAATTCTATTGATGTAACTGAAGGAAACAAATTTAGGCCACAGATACATACTTCCAAAGTATGAAATTTGTTTAATATTCTTTCATATGTTAATCAAAACATGGCTCAATATGCTAATAACTTCCTACATGAATCATATAAACCTAATATTTTAGTCCTCTTTTTATTTGCAACCAAATATAATACTGTAACCCGCAAAGCACAGCAAGGAGCAAATTTTGCTTACTTCTTTATAAAATCATAAAAAGCCCAGACTGCTTTATTGAGAAATTCCATAAATGTTGCTATTAATCTCAGAAAATTTTATTCATTTTAAATTTGCTTAATGAAGTCCTGGGAGAGGGCAATAACTTTAGGACTGATGATATTTTTGACATTTACATTCTCTGAAATAATGACATAGTGAAAAGCTCATTTGAATTTTTTTAAATAGGCTTATTAAAAAGCAGAGATCACAGATATTTATAGTTAATACAGTTTTTGAAACTTCTCTTGTCACTGCAGAAATCAGAGGTAAAATTGCGTACTTTCCTTTTATGTTTTGACATGGGTTTGTTTATTTTTTGTCTAGAACATCATTTACTCTATGTTAGATGGTTTTAGTCATAAATGCATACTCAACAATGACATTTGCAACCACATGTTTGCTTCATTCAAGACATAGTCATTAAATTAAAATCAAAGCCATTTCTTGCCTAACGTGCCTGGTTCTAGTCAGTTTTCTGTTAGCACATACAACCAGCTAAATATCTGGTTTTCCAAAAACGGATTACTCAAATAATCATCATTTTTTTCATAAGAGCACATCTACTGTATGTGTTCTTCATTTTAATTTTAAATAATTAGTCCTACATTATCAACTTCCTTTCTAGTTCTTTAAACATTATCATCCACTGAAACCCTCTTCACAAAACTTTCCTAGATCTCTCTGTGGCTCTCTCTCTCTATTCACTGGATAAAGTTACTGGACAGCTAATATGTCTACCCATAAATATAACCAGAAGTGGAGTGGATATGTAGTAGCTTCTCAGACAGACGTGCTATGTGAACTAGAGGAAATGGGCTAATGACTATAGGAAGCACAAGCTCATTCTAAATGGGGGCTGGTATAAGAGCTTTCCTCCTCAAGTGTAAGGTTAAATAACACATAGATGGCAGATGAGATAAAGCCTGCCACATGGATGCTGACATTCAGAATTCTTCTCCTCAACTCCCCATCCTTAAATATCTTTAGCACTCAGTTTTGTCTTACTCATGTTTGATCACTGATCTTCTGTGTCTACAATGCCTGCTGCATTTTCAAACACGCATCAAATTCACTTCGATTTTTTCCTTTGTCTAACTCTTGTTTTTTACAGGTATGAGCTGCATCCATGTTTGTCAAGTGTAGTGCTGGGCTGCATTGTTGGCAATTATGTCTGAATGTGATCTGCTGTGGGCATGGCAGAAATGCATATCCTTTTTATGTGGCTCAGTGAGAGTGGATTTAAGAAAGAAAAATTAAAGTGGATCCCCATGCTATGTGTCCACTTTGAAAAGAAAGATGCTAGTTAACAGGTTGAAAATATTGTAATTTTCTAAACCTTATTTGTTAAACTTACAGTTATAGACATGAGATTGTGGATATAATTATGTTCTGCAACAAAAAATGCATAATAAAGTAAAGAAATGCTGACAGAGGTTTGTAGATCTTTTGCCACAGTATAGTGATTGTCAAATAGCTTGATCAACACATTTTTAATTTCCTTTTAAATGAGCACAGATGCACACAATCATGCATGCACACAAGGAGTGGTAGAAGAGTGGAAGAAAGAAGGAAGGGAAGGAAGCAACTAAGGAGGGAGAAAGTGAGGGGAGACAGATAACAGGGAAAAGGAAAAACAGAAGAAATAGGCAGTGGAGATAGAGATATGAGTTGTGTGGATTGTGGTGTTTATTATTTACCTGTGGGAAGTAGCTTCATAAAGGCATCCTAGGGTCAAATAAAAATGATGGCATGTTTTCCACTATATATTTCTTGTTGATAGTGGTTCCCATTTAATCTTAACGATGTAATGATCTTGAAGATCAGTTACATTTTGATGAGTGAGATCCCAGAACACATAATCATATATTTTCTATGACTTGGGCTATAATAGTACATATTCACAACGCGAATAGCCAGGAAGTTGTCAGCGTTTGATAACATACCTAGTAAAACACAATCAATTATTCTCACCCTCAGCTGAATTATATGTATTGTGCATGTAAAATAAGATGAAAAACTAGGGCACCAAGCTTGTTTATATTGGGGAATAAACATCAGAGCAGTGTGCATAACTGAAATAAATCATTGTTTTAATGTTTTTTTTTTTTTTTTTCCCTCTCTGGGCCACTCTGCTTTTCCTCCTTCAGTATCATTTTATTTTATTTCAGTGTTCATCCTTTGATACATGTTTCAGCTGAGGGTTGCAATATATATATAGTTGTTTGATTAATTAGACAGCACATTCTTGTATGAGATAAAATGTCTTTTATCAAACACAGATATCATAGAAACCTGTACTCAGGGGGAAAATTGGATAGACAGTCCACTTAATTTTTTTTTTTTTTTATAGTTGAGGGAAAAAATAGATGGAATTAGGAAACCAAATTTGTGTGTGTGTGTGTGTGTGTGTGTGTGTGTGTGTGTGTATGTGTGTGTGTGTATTTAAGGGATATTCTGGATTCTTTCAATGCCTCCTACATTCACATAACTCAAAACTGTCAGCACAGTTGTCACCAGCATGTAAATCATTAATCAAAATAGAAATTACCAGTCCTTTCTGTGACTCCTCTCTTTCATCTTATTTACTTATTTGTTTATAAAGTTAATACTGTTTATTTTACTATTAATTTAATACAAAGATTAATTATCTTTACAGATATTTGAAATTTATCTTTTAGCTTATATATTAGTAATTGTATTATATTATAATGCATTTATCTTTATAAATAATAAAAATAAGTTATATATAGTCCAGTCATTGTGGCATATGCCTTTAATACCAGCACATGAGAGGCAAACGCAGGTAAACCTCTGTGAGTTCAAGTACAGCCAAGTTGTATCAATACAGGGTGATCCTGTCTAAAAGAATCATATCATATCATGTCATTATATAATGATTGGATTGTCCTTCAAGGAATTTATGTTTAACATAGATATATACCTTCAGAAAGAGAACTATATTTGATCATCTATACCTGGGTTCTTTTATTAAGCATAACACCTGTAAAATTCACTCAACTTCTTAAATATAATGGCTGTAAAAAAAAAAAAAAGAGTTACATGGTCTATCTTATACACTATTTTTACAAACCAGAAAAATTTCTTCTTAGAAACAAATTTTATATTCCCCCCCCAAAAAAAGTTTCAATCTTATCACCTTCCACCACCTAGATGGGTAAACACTGAAACCCATTTTTTCAGTTTCCCCTTCCCTGGATGGTACTGAACCTATTTTCCTGTGTTTACTAGCCATGTGTCTGTTCAAGTTGCACCCATTTTTAAAATTGGATTGCTCATCTTTTTTTTTTTTTTTTTTTTAANTTTGTGGGAGCTTCTAATATGTTCCTTCTACCAGGACCTTAAAAAAAGAAAGTTTTGAAAGTGTTTATCCCTCTTCGTGCCTAGTTTATTCTCGAGAGGATGCTTAGTGACTAGAAAATGTTAAAGTTATTTTCATTTAACATTTTTAAAGCTCATATACCTTTAACATCTCAAATTGTAATCATCTATATATTTTTAAAGCAACATTTTGATCATTCCAAGATTGAGATGTTCTCTTTGCGAACTTGTTGGGAATAAGGGTTTCTGCTGGAGAGGGAGGAAAATCAATAAAATCCATTACATACATGGAGGAAATTTCCAAATAAAAACAGAAATAGGAAAGGTATGGAAATAGTATATTATGCTGGATCCTCTATTTTTTTTTTCTGGAAATATGAACTCTCATGTTGTCCTTCTTTTCAGTCTTAGTTCTTTTCAATCTTATATTTATGTGTGATGTAAGGTTGGAATTAATGTTTATTATTTTTTCTGTAATCATTTAGTAGTCCCAGCAACATCTGTAGAACAAACTTTCTCTATATCATGAAATTTCTCTGGTACCTTAATATTTTTTAATAACTAAGTATTAAAGTGTGTGTACATTTCTAAGCTTAATATCCTGTTATTATTTTGTTTTCCATTCATTCTTGCAACACCACAGTCTCATTCACTGTAGCTTTAGAGTAGCTATTATGATCAGATTAAATCCTTATGTCCTCTAAATTATTCTGCTTCTTTTAGGATTTTTTTTCATGACTATTGTTTTATTTTAGCCTACAGGTTCTTGCGTTGAGTCCAGTATTGGCTTTCTTCTAGTTTAGAGTCTAACGTGTAAGTCAATAAGCCCTTTTCTTTACCAACATTATCTTTAGTCAAAGTAATTTATTATAGCAACAGAAAAGCAGAGTAACAAACAAGTACTGTACACTTTTATATTGCCTTTGATAACATTTTTTTTCTCCTGGATATTATGATGTAAGCTAACAAAAATGTAATATGTATTCCTTTTTAATCTTTTATTAAAATGTAAGATTACAATTGAAATGTATGTAGCCCCTTACTCTTTGTCTCTTGCTTATTGAAGTTATGATGAATATTCTAGATGTTAACCAGTTGATACATAAAAACAATATTTGAGATGAATTAATTTGTATCAAATGATATATCATAACATACTTCGGAAATTCCATTGTAGGTGTATATTATATTTCCAAGATAATTAGAATATGAAAAGGTAAATTTGCAAAATAATGTGGAAATTACAAATATACTCAATAATATTTCTATATTAAATTTTATAAAATGATGCCCTACATAAATTTTAAAAGAAGGTAAATGGTCTTTTAGAATTTTCAAACTTGCACAAAGTTGGAATTTGGGTCAAAGTAGGAGCTCACTCAATGGCGGAGTGCTAACCTTCCATGCCCATAGCCCTGAATTTGATTCCAAGAACCACTAAATAAAATATCAAGAATCCCTTCATCATTTTGTCTTGTTTGAAAAAGCTCAATTTAGGCTATTAGTTGTATTTAAAAAACACAAATAACCTAATTTTAAATGGGGCACACAGCCAAACAGAATTCACAAGAGAAGAATCTCAAACGTCCAAAAAGCATTTAAAGAAATGTTCAAAATCCTTAGTCATCAGGGAAATGCAAATCAAGACCACATGGAGATTTCACTTCACACCAATCAGAATGGTCAATATAAAAATATGAAGTTTCTGTTGTTATGTCTCGCTTTTCATTTCAGAGACACTAAAACTTATAGAGGAGAAAGTGGGGAAAAGCCTCGATGATATGGGCACTGGGGAAAAATTCCTGAACAAAACAGCAAAGGCTTGTGCTGTAAGATCAAGAATTGACAAATGGGACCTCATAAAGTTGCAAAGCTTCTGTAAGACAAAAGATACTGTCAACAGGACAAAAGGGCCACCAACGGATTGGGAAAGGATCTTTANTTACTAAACACATGATACTCAAGAAGAAGGAAGATCAAAATGTGGACATGTCACCCCTTCCTAGAATTAAGAACAAAGCACACATTGAAAGAGTTAAAAAGATCATGTGTGAAGCTGATTCCAAACGATGGACCCAACGACTGGGGCTGCCAGGGATCCATCCCACAATCAGCCACCAAACATAGACACTATAGCATATGCCAGCAAGATAGTGCTGAAAGGGCCTGGATATAGGTGTCTCGGGGGAAACTATACCAATGCCTAGCAAACATGGAGGTGGAAGCTCACAGTCAGCTATTAGATGGAACACAGGGTTCCCAAGAAAGAAGGAGCTAGAGAAAGTACCCAAGGACCTGAAGGGGTCTTCAACCCTCTAGGTGGAAGAATAACCATGAACTAACTAGTACCCCCTGAGCTCATGTCTCTAGCTGCATATATAGAAGAGGATGGCCTAGTTGGCCATCATTGGGAAGAAAGGCCCCTTGGTCATGCAGACTTCATATGCCCCAATACAGGGGAATGCCAGGGCCAAGAAGTGGGAGCGGATGGGTGGGGGAGCAGGGCCGGGAGGGGGGAGGGTATAGGGAACTTTCTGGATAACACTTGAAATGTAAATGAAGAAAATATCTAATAAAAGTTGAAAAAAATATGAAGTTACAGCACATGCTGGCAAGGATGTGGAGAAAGAGGAAACCTCCATTGCTGGTGGGATTACAAACTGATACACTCCAGAAATCAATTTGGCAGTTCCTCAGATAACTGGAATTAGTTCTACCAGTCTTGGGGCATATACACAAAAGATGTTTCACCATACCACAAGGACACATGCTCCACTCTGTTCATAGCAGCCTTCTTTGTAATAGCAAGAGGCTGGAAACAAGCTAGATGTCCCTCAACTGAAGAATGGATACAGGAAATGTAGTTCATTACACAACTATTAAAATGAGGACATCATGAAATTTGCAGAAAATGGATGTATCTAGACAATATCATTCTGAGTGAGGTAACTCAGACCCAAAAGGACATCCATGGTGTGTACTCGCTGATTAAGGGATATTATCCAAAAAGTACAGAATACCAAGGATATAAACATCAGACTGTAAGAAGTATAACTAGCAGAAAGGCCCCATTGAGGAAAAGTATTGCTATAATTAACTTGAGTAATATCTGAACAGGATTTCTCTCTCTCTCTCTCTCTCTCTCTCTCTCTCTCTCTCTCTCTCTGTGTGTGTGTGTGTGTGTGTGTGTGTGTGTGTGTCTGTGTGTCTGTGTGTCTGTGTGTTCCTGCACAAAATATATGCCCTAGTTTCACTGATACTTCTTACTGGAACCTAAATATTCAAACATAAAAATACGCCATCCGCTGGAATTCGTTTCTATGACTTTTTCTGCCATGTTATTCTTTTTATTTTCTCTTTTATATTCTACCCACTAAATATATGTATTGCTATATTGAGGCTTTAATTAATTGAGAATGTTATCATTACTTCAACATACAGTGTCAAGACACTTCATGAACTGTCTGGAAAAGAACATAAGATTTTACTATTTTATGGGTGCAATGTACATGTCTTCAGGCATACCAGAAAAGGGCACCAAATTCTATTACAGATGGTTGTGAGCCACCATGTGGTTGATGGGAATTGAACTCAGGACATCTGGAAGACCAGTCAGTGCTCTTAACTGCTGAGTCATAACTCCAGGCATAGAAAATAGGAATTTTTAAAAGTCACTTCTTGCCCTTAATTTTTTTCTCAATTCAAAGGTTGAATCATTTTGAAGAAACTTTCAGATCATGTTCATCTTGAGTGAGGGTTTATATGACACTTACCATACGGTTTTCACATTTATTATCTAGAGTTTTTTTTTTTTTTTTTTTTTTTTTTTTTTTTTTTTTTTTTTTTTTTTTTTTTTTTTTTTTTTTTTTTTTTTTTTTAGCGCAGTCATACCTTGGGCACCATGTCTGGGTTTTTATTTCTTTTAGACAGTTTCAAGCTACCCTGGGGGTCCTTGGAATGGAATCCAAGTTCACTGGAAGAACAGCTAGTACTCTAAACAGCTGAGTAATCTCTCCAGTTTCCTGGGTTTATATTTCTTCATCATGATCTTGTTCAACAAATATTCAAAATTTCTTTTCAGTAAACCATAAGGTAAGCATAGCCAGGATACCTACTAACTCCAGGATGGCACTGATAGACTTGGGCCACACCTGCTGGGAAGTGGCTGACCTTCTGCCTATTCCCACAACTTCAACTATTACGTCAGCTTCAGAAAACAACATTCCTTCAATTCCCTCTCACTCTCTTCTTCTGTCTCCTCTTTCATTTCATTTACCCTTCCTCTACTCACTCCTCTATTTCCCCTCTGCTTTCCCTGTCCCACCAATCTCTCTATGTCTCCAGTTTCATCCTATTTTCTCTTCCCTCTTTTCTTTCCCTTCCCTCCCTGTTGCCTCCTGCCATTTTCTTCCCCCTCCTCTTCCCCACTTCTTAACTTCCTATTTCTCCTTCTGCTTTTCTGTCTCAATGCCTTCTCTCTGCTCCTTTCCTACTTAATTTCTCACCCATCTCCTCATCCCTACTCTCTCCCTTGGGACAATCTAGAAACAATGACAAAGGATGTCTTTTGGTCCAGTGTAAGGACTACTTAGCATGCATAGGTATATATGCTCAAGAAATCCTCACCGAATTGGCCAAGGCTTTATGGTTTATCTTGCTTATATCTTGATTCAATCCTAGTGTTGATTCTACTAGTGCTCTCTGTGTATCCTGGAAATGCTATCAGCCTAAGCTGTATTTTTGTTTTGTTTTGTTTTGTTTTGTTTTGTTTTGTTTTGTTTTTTTGTTCAAACTTGCCAAGCTTCATAACAGTTTATTATGTTACATGTTATGTTACATGTTAGGTTCCTTATCTTTTCAATATTATTTTTGACAATATTCCTCACTCTAATAAATTTATTTGTATTTCATGACCAAATTGTTTGTATCTATCTATCTATCTATCTATCTATCTATCTATCTATCTATCTATCTAATATCTCAATATCTCTGTAGTGTCAGATGTCTTTTTCATTTATGACAGTCCAGATTTGAAAACTAGAAGGGGTTATTCTCAAGATAATTCTCAATTTAAAATTTATTTCTCATCATGATCTGATACAGGTAATATGTAACTGATCATTTGGTAGCCTCTCAATTATTCCTTTGAAAAACTCAGGTCAGTGTTTAGTTTCCATCTTGCTTAAAAGAAACAACACATATATGGAGTGCTTGTGAAGATGTTTAGGAATAATTTAGTTCCTCTTTTACATTCTAAAAGTAGAAGAACCTATGAAACCATTTCAGGGAGAGCTCCTTAATTCATTGCCTACCATGACTCTGTATTTCATTTTTCTTTTTCACCCTTTCAGCTATGTTAAAGTAACTAGATCATTTGCTAGAAGATAATAGCATACAATCTAATATGGATGTGGATATATTTCATATATCTCTTAAATAAAATACACATAAGTAGTATGCCATGAGTTACTTACCTACATAATCTCTAGATATAAATTAAGAGCCAATTAATAATAAATCAATTGCAAAATACTAGCCAAGCATGGCAGCCCATGCTTGTGATTTTAAAAGTTGACAGATTGTTGTAAGAGAAATTTTAAAGTTCATATTTTGCTACCTAGCAAGTTACAGGACACTTTATATTTTAAGTGAGACCCATCCTAACCAATTAATAAATTAATTTTTAAAAATACATAAAATTATGGACTACAGATATGATGTCTTTAACATCATAATATTTAGTAAATAGCTACTGAGTGAATTATAGGAAAATCATAAAGTTTTGGCCCCATTTGTTATACACATTTATGAATTTTTAAAAAGAAAATAAAATTCTGATTGTGTTTGGTTTCATTAATTCTAATTATTTTTCACTTGAATTTTATTAATTCCAAATAAAATTGTAGCTTTACCAATGAAGAATTTAACTCTTTCATCTATAACTCTTGGCAACATCGTGCTTATCATTCCATTTCCTTTGTCTGAATTTGTTTGTTCGTTCGTTTGTTTGTTTGTTTAGTTATTTTGAGACTGTGTAGCCCTGGCTGGCCTGGAACTCACTTTGAAGACAAGGCTGGCCTTGAACTCAGAAATCTGCCTGCCTCTGCCTCCAGAGTGCAGGGATTAAAGGCATGCATCACCAAGCCCAGCCTGAATTTTTTTTTTCCTTTTATCTTCACAAGCTAACCCTGATGCTCTCCAGACTTTTCAGTTTTGAGCTTCCAGTCAAGTTTTAGGGAAGTCTTTCTTTGCTAATCATTATGAAATCATGACTCTTCAAAATTCTCTTCAGTTTCTTGGTAGACAAGCCAAAGCAGAAAAGAACAATAGAATCTACCTGATAAGAGATGTTTGGGGGATAGTCAGGGATGACAAGCTTAATTTCTACGGGTGACTGCAAGGTATACAGATGGCTATGATTGTGATTCCCTTTCATTTTCCTCTCCCTTTGTCCCTACATGCTACTCCTATGTCTATGTATACACAGATTGCCTCTTGTTATAAGAGAATTGATCAAATTACAAGCCCTATCCTTATTTGCTGGTACTAATTCCAAAAAACACATTCTAGAGTATAAGAGTTAAGAGCTTCAATAGACAGTACAAAGTAACTCAGTTTAGCCAAGAAAAATCTTATCATGATCTATAATTTTTATTATGACTCAACCTAAAAAAAAAATGCTTTCTATATGAATTTCTTTTTTTTAATATATCTTCTCCTTGACTTGTCATTTATTTGAACGTAGTGTGTGTAAGTGTGTGTTTGTGTGTTTGTGTGTGTATGTGCATGTGCATGGGCATATGTGCATAATGCATGTATGTTCCTGTCTACTCTGAATATCACAGTTTGTAGTTTGTTCAGACTGTGCATGCAGCACAAGGCATTTGTAATTCCTGAAGATGGCCAGTACATTTCATTAAGCATTCTTAATTCTTAATATCATCAGACTACAGAAAATATTTATGTTGTTAATTTTAGATTATTTTCTCATAAAAAGAAAGGACATGCAGAAAGCTTTCTCTAAAGTACCAGCTAGATTAGCTTGTTATACTCTTTGTAGCAAAAAATGGTTTACTGTCTACACAAGATTAGTGCTTAAATTTCTTTTTTTTCTCCTTGCTCTTGCCGTTTCTTTTTTTTTTAATTAGATATTTTCTTAATTTACAATTCAAATGCTATACCAAAAGTCCCCTATAGCCTTCCCTGCCCTGCTCCCCTATCTAAATTTCTTAAAGGTACCTAGGCACAATACTTCCTTATTTTAACAGGTAGAATATATAAACATTTTCACCTTTATTTTCTTTTAGTAATAGATTCAGCTTAAGTTTGGAGAGTGACTTGGTTAGTTTTCTATTGAGACAAAACACTGTAATGAAGGCAAATTATAAGATAGTAGTATCCATGATCATGACCATGTTAGAACATGGCAACATTGTAACATTCCAAGGCATGGCATTGGAGTGATAGGGGAGAGCTGACAAGTTGAGACAACAGCTGAGGGAACCAGTGGGGGAAGGTAGAGTACATAGGGTAAGGACAGTGCCAGGCTACAAGCACTAACTGAGAATGACAAGGGTTTTTGAAAGCTTCTAGCTTCTCCCCAGTGTCATACCTCCTCCAATGAGGTCATACCTCCTCCAATGAGGTCATACCTCCTCCAATGAGGTCATACCTGATAATCATTCCAAACAGTTCCTCTTAACTGGGGACCAAATATTCAAACATGTGAACTGACAGAGGAAATTCTCATTCCACCAGGGGATTATGGGTCTCCATCCCCTCTTACCCTTTTGTTTTTATTAAAAAAAAAAAAAAAAAAAAAAAAAAAATGAAGGTCTTTCTCTGTCACTGAATCTCTGCATACTCTGCTGTGCTGTTTCCGGTTAAAGGCAATGGAGCCAAGCAGTGATGGACTGCAAACATTGAAGCCATCATCTAACAGAAATCATTCCTTGCTTGATGTTAATTCTCTCAGGTTTTTATTATAGTGACAGAATGCAGGCATGTGCCGCTGTGAACTGCTAATAATATATAAGTGTCAAAGGCAAGGAGTCTTTCCCTTTTCTCAGCTGCTTGTTTCAATACCAAATTCATCACATAATTTACATTTTCTGAATAAATAAAATAATTCCATTTCTGTATGTTTAAATTATGCTTTGTAATTGAAGGTAGAATGCTTTGCTGATGATATATTCACAATAGTATAAATGTAGGTTAATAAATTGTCATTGATTTTTACTTCCAGAAAAGTACATATAATTATGTATTTCCATGTGTATACTATGATTCAATAAATATTGACAGAATGAATACTACCTGACAGAAACTTAAAATCTAGTTAAAATACATGAGCTCCTGTTGTTGTAATTTTAGGTCTGACATTAAAAACTATAGGAATTAACTACCAAAATTTACGTGAGGTGTCACATTCTTACAACTGTTATCATTATGGTAATAGTTTAAACATAGTATGAAAGCATTCTGATTACTGAGGTAAATTAAAAGAATATTGTTCTTTGATGCAGCTATAAAATAAGATAGGATATTTCTAGGTGAAAGATATTTCTAAGTTATCTTTAGGAACTTTCTTTATTGAGAAAGCATCCAGATCATGCCATATCATCCTGAAAGGTTAACAAGTCAAATGATACACACTAATATTTCCTATAAAATTGTGATCCCACAGTAATTTTGTGTGAGAATCACTTAAAAATTCTCAAATAAATAGATTATACTAACACTAACATTTTAGATAAAACTAAAGTTCTCCTACATAACCTTTATTTGATGTTTCTGAATTGAAATCAGGAATGCTACAATGTACACATTTTGTTTCTCTCTATCATCTTATAATTTACTGGCACCCAAGACAGGAGTAAGGTTCTCATTCTGGTTATCCTTTGAAACAAGATCACCTAATATGTTTCCTGTGGGGATATTTAACAAAAGGGAGATTCCAGCAAAATAAATTAGAGAAATAATGGACTGGAACAAAACAAATTTAAATATTAAGACATAGTAGGCCTGCCTTGAACTCTATACAATTTTACTTATACCTATAAGTATCTCAGATAAATACTCACAGAGCAAATACACATTTAAAAATAAGACGATGAATTCAATAATCAAACATGCTATATAAGTTGCATTTATATCTCATTTTACAGGATTGAGAGAGAATATCTTCTCACATGTGATGTCATATTCTATCACCTGCTGATACATTTTAAAATCTTTAATCAGAACAATAACAACCTTCATTCACTAACATTTTCTGTTCAAATTCAATTAATCATCAAGTTAAATTATCGTGTTTAGATATGAAAAATGAAGCCTCAGACTGGCAGTGATTCCAGTACATTTGCAATTTCACACTCAACCTTTATGAGCCACCATCATGGTTAGATGATTGGAGTTTTATTTTCTATCAAAATAAGAAATCCTATGGGACTGATAGAATGGCTCAGTTTCTCATTGCTTTTTGGGGGGAGGGTGGCCCCTTTCTTGTCACTTTTCATAGCTATGTGCCTTTGATTTTAATCTCTGTCTACTTGACATTTGTAAATCACTGAATATTCCTATATGCTCTATTAGTTTCCCTTTGAGGCTTTCCTTTAACCCTTTCCTCCTTCCCTCCTCCTTTTCCTTTCTTCCTTCCTCTCTCCCACTCTTTCTCCCTTCCTGTATCTTTTTCTTCCCTTTCTCCCTCCCTCCATCTCTATTTCCTCCTCCTTCTCTTCTCCCTCCTTCTCTTGTTTCTTCTTTCCTTCCTCCCTTCCTTGTTTCTTTCTTGTTCTGTACCTTGTCCTGAATTGATATAGCTATTAGTTCATAATGTCTTCTATCACAAAACAAGAAATGGTTTGTGATACAGGTTGCACTAATATGGGCTATCACCAGAACTGAAAGCTTTGAATTCTTAGGTCATCTGGGGCTTCATTCAATTTATTCCTTTAGCTTAGATATAACACGAATGTCTACATCAGAGAGTTTAATGAGAACTGGATAAGACAATGACCACAGTATAAAAATAACTCTGATGTTTAAACAGTAAGATCCATTTTTTAAAAGTTAATATGAATTGCATTCTAAATTCTGCATGTGCACTTAAGTAAGCTGTGTCCTCACATATATTAAGAACATATTTTGTGGAATATGTGCCTTAACCATGTGCAACTTTATAAAACACTCTATTTCCACTTCTTCCTCTTCAGTTCTTAAGAATATAAATATATATTAAAATATTAAAAATAATTTAAAATTATGAACTAATGTTTTTTTGCCTTTCACATTCAAGTGTAAGACTATATAAATTGAATACATAATGTAGATATAAAAATTACACATGGTTAATAAAAGTATGTAAAATGTATGCCCTGCTAAAATTTTAATTACCATAAGTGAGTGACTTGCTAATGTTATTTGATCTTACTATGAATTTTGTTTAATGTATACTGAAGCGCTAAAGCTTTACATATAGAATTCAAATATTTCCTGAGAACGATTCATTTTACTTCTGAATCTTAGCCTTACACTGTTATGGATGTAATATGCTTATGTTCATCTCTCAACTACATATATAAAACATTTATATAAAATAAACTTTTATGTGTTTTTATTATGACCAACTTAGAGATAAAGCTACATTGAGGAGAAGACATTGTGTTTTTGCAGAATTTTTTATATTTTATTTTTTGTCTATATTTCAAACTCATATGAAAAATAGTAATATGTATGTGTGTATATATATATATCTATATATATATATATATAGATAGATAGATAGATAGATAGATATATCCCAACAAAAACCCATGTTTTATTTTTTTTTCAACTTTTATTAGATATTTTCTTCATTTACATTTCAAGTGTTATCCAGAAAGTTCCCTATATCCTCCCCCCTCCCGGCCCTGCTACCCTACCCACCCGCTCCCACCCCCTGGCCCCGGCGTTCCCCTGTATTGGGGCATATAAAGTCTGCATAACCAAGGGGCCTCTCTTCCCACTGNCAGCTCCTTGGGTACTTTCTCTAGCTCCTTCTTCCTTGGGAACCCTGTGTTCCATCTAAAAGCTGACCGTGAGCTTCCACCTCCATGTTTGCCAGGGATTGGTATATTTTCCCCCGAGACAGCTATATCCGGGCCCTTTCAGCACCATCTTGCTGGCATATGATATAGTGTCTATGTTTGGTGACTGATTGTGGGATGGGTCCCTGGCAGCCACAGTCGTTGGTTGGGTCCATCCTTTGGATTGAGCTGCACAAATGCTCCCTTTAACTCTCTCAATGTGTGCTTTGTTCTTAATTCTAGGGAGGGGTGACGTGTCCACATTTTGATCTTCCTTCTTCTTGAGTATCATGTGAAAAACCCATGTTTTATATATATATAATTACTGGGGTAAATAAACAAAAAATATTCCTGACCTGACAGCACACTGAGTGTCTCACACCAAACAGAAGCCATCTCCTCACCAGCCTTTCTGAACATTCTAGCAGGTACTAGCAGGTAAATGTGCCCTCTGCTTTTATGAGGCAATCTGTTTTAAAGAGGACTTGTTAGAGCAGCAATGGAGCGAAACTGCAAGCTTAGATTTTGTTAACTGCTTTCTAAACCACAATATTTTCTTTATCAAGTTACGGGGCATAGAGAATATAGCATTTAACCAAATAACACAAAATGAAATGTAGAAGAATTTGAATTGAGATATAAAATTACGCCAACATTATTTACCCCTCAGTATTTTGAAGCATTACCCATTTGTTAGAAAATCTGTGAAGTTCTAAGATATGTAAGCCAGCAACCCTCCTTATTTGGTAGTCACACTGGTATAGGCAGTTGCTGTGGATGACTGGGTAACACAGTGTACATCATGACTTCTCCACACATGGTATTTTCTCATTGATACGACAAAATGACTAGCAAGAACAATGTAAGGAAGAAGGCATATATTTTGAATAGTGGTGTCTGAACAACTGTGGTTAATTGTGGTATACAATACTTGGTGGAAAATTTTGAGGTAGAGAAAGAATACAACTGAAGTATCTCCCATCCTGATAACACTTAGGAAGGAAATTGTGTATACAATTAGTAGTCAGGTTATTTTCCTTCAAAGGGTTTGCCTTGCTATTTCAAAGTTTCATAACCTGTCAGGTCAGTGCCATGAGCTGGAGAGCAAGGGTTTAGACATATGAATTTATGGTGATTGTTTCAGATTCAAAACATAACCTAAAAAGTGAAAAAATCTAAAAACAAGAGATAATTTTATTTTCTTCTGTATAATTACAGAGAATTTGAAAATAAAAATTCAAAAGTCAATTTACATGATCATATCAGGACATGTAAGTTGACTTTAGTAACAAATACTATTTTTGGATTCAGCCAAGTTTATTGTGTTTTTTTGTTGTTTGTTTTGTTTTGTTTTTTGTGATTGAAGTTAAACAAAATCTGGAAGGGTGGATAACAGGATGAAGCTAGTCAATATTCCACAACAGATAGGGAAGGGGCACATGAGACCACTCCAGTGGAGTATCTCTCTCTCTCTCTCTCTCTCTCTCTCTCTCTCTCTCTCTCTCTCTCTCTCTTTGTGGTGAGCAAAAAAATGAGGATATGATGCTCAGATTCATAAAAATGTTGATGATAGAATTAGGGTTTCTATTATAAAATTGATTGAGTAGAGCTCTGGGAAGTTTATGTAGAATAATGGTCCTAAGAAAATAATAGTTGTTAGAGCATTTATTAAAATAATATTGGTGTATTTGGCTATAAAAAATAGTGCGAAGGGGCCTGCTGCATATTCTACATTAAATCCTGATACTAGTTCTGACTCACCTTCTGTTAGGTCGAATGGAGCTCGGTTTGTTTCTGCTAAGGTAGAGATAAATTATATAATGGCTATAGGTCAGGCTGGTATAACTAATCATATATGTTCTTGAGTAATGATTAGAGTTTGTAAAGAGTATGATCCACTTATTAATAGGACTGATAGAAGAATAATGGCTATTGTTACTACATATGAGATTGTTTGAGCTACGGCTCGTAATGCTCCAAATAGAGAATATTTTGAATTGGAAGCCCATCCTGATCATAGGATGGAGTAGACTGATAAGCTTGATGTTGCTAAAATAAATAAAATTCCTAGGTTTAAGTTAACTAGTGGATGTGGTATTGGAAGAGGTGAGCAATCACTGTACTTTATTTATTAGATAATTTCTTCATTTACATTGCAAGTGCTATCCCAAAAGTCCCCTATACCCTCCCCCTGCCCTGCTCCCCTACCCACCCACTCCCACTACTTGGCCCTGGCATTCCCCTTTACTGGGGCTTACAAACATTGCTAGACCAAGGGCCTTTCCTCCCCAGTAATGGCCAACAAGGCCAACTTCTAATACATATGCTGCTAGAGACGTGAGTTCTGGGGGTTCTGATTAGTTCATATTGTTGTTCCATCTATAGGGTTGCAGACTCCTACAGCTCTTGGGTTCTCTCTCTGGTTCCTATGTTGGGGATCCTATGTTCTGCCCTATAGTCCCTGTGAGGGACTGCCAAAGCCTCACAGGAGAAAGCTATCACATTGTAGACTGCTAGGGAAGGAAGACTGAGCATCCATTGTTGTTGCTGGCACCCAGGGAATGATGTTTTAATCAGAGGCACCACTGATTGATTTCAGAAAGTTCGGTTTACTTTGCTTTTTGTCTGTTTCTTTGTTTAAGTTGTTTAAAGGACATCAAATTGGCAAGAATAGAGGGCATTCTGAGTGGACAGATTTAGGAAGTACAAGTAATTGGAATGCATTGAAACATTGTATGTATGCATGCAATTCCAAAGAATTGATAAACCATTACAGTAAAAGAATTGAGATCGTTGCTTCACTATGTTGATAGCAGCTTTATTCATAATAGCCAAAACATGGAAACAACTTAGATGTCCCTCAACTGAAGAATGAATAGAGAATGTGGTACATCTACACATTGAAAAGTATTCAACCATTAAAAACACAGGCACCATGCATTTTACAGGCAAATGGATAGAACTTAAGTATATAATTCTGAGTGAGGTAACCCAGACTCAAAATACAGGCATGGTATGTACTCACTTATAAGAGGACATTAGCCAAAAAGTACAGAATACCCACACTACACTCTACAGACACAAAGAAGCCAAACAAGTGGGAAGGCCAAAGCAAGGGTGCTTAATTCTCACTTAGAAGGGAAAATACAATAGCCATAGGAGGCTGATGGAGGGGGAACTGGTTGGGAGAAGGGACAGGGAAGGCAGTGGGGTCAGGTGAGGGGAGAGACAAGAAAGTGGGCTAGAGGACCAGGAGAATGAATGGAAATGTACAGCTGGTGTGCAGAAAGGGGGGAAGTTCCCAAGAAATCAATAAGGGGTGGCTATAGCTGAGACTCACAGCAATAGGGATATAAAATCAGAAAAGACCACCTCCTGAAACCATGTAGGAATCCCATTGGAGTGATAAGAACACCAACTTACCCACACAACTTTCCACCTCAAATTTAACCTATCTATAAGAAATGCAGGGACGGGGGCATAGCAGAGAATGAAGGAATAGCCACTCAATGACTGGCGGACTTGAGACCCATTCCATGAGCAAGCACAAATCCCTGACACTGTTAATGATACCCTTTTATACTTCTATGCCTACCATAACTGTCCTCTGAGAGGATCCATCCATCAGCTGACTAAAAATGATACTAAGACCCATGCCCGAACATTGGATGGAGTTTGGAGACTCTTAAAGTTGTATTGTGGGAAGAATTTGAGGCCCTGAAGAGAATAGGATCTCCATAGGAAGACTAACAGAGTCAACTAACCTGGAACCTTGGGGTCTCTCAGATACTGAACCACCAAACAAAGAGCATACATAGGCCGGACCTAGGCAACCAGCACATATATAGCAGATGAGCAGCTCAGTCTTCATGTGAAACCCACAAGACCTGGAGTGGGGAACATCCCTAAAGCTGTTGCCTGTCTGTGGAGTAGGCTACCCTAACTGGGCAGCAGTGTCTGGCCTCAGTGGGAGAGAATGTGCTTAGCCTTGCAGATACTTGATGCTCCAGGGTGGGAATATACCAAGGAGGTACTGAACCCTCTCTGAGAAGGGAGAGAAACTTTGCAAAGGGGGTATCATGAGAGGGGGCAGCAATGAGGATGTAAAGTGAATAAATAAATGAATTAATTAAAGAAATTGAGACCATAAAAAAAAGAAAGAATATCACAAAAATGTCCTCACTCAATGGCCATATTCAATATATGCTATATTGTCTAATACTTTTATAATTACATATTGATACTCTTCTATTAATTGGAAACATTAATTTCTTTCCAGATGATGTTAAAATATTTTAAGAATTTGTATTGATATTATGATCACTAAAGATAACTGTGTTAATGGCATTGCTAAATCTCATCTATTTAGTAGCCAGAACAATACTGAAAATACTGTCCTCTTAGGAATTGCAGAGAAATGACATTCTCATCACACCCACACAACCAGAGACACAGAGCTATACGATCTCACATAGACTGTTGGCCACAGCAGCACCAAATCTACTACTGTAATTATAAAGCCTCTATTGTCCCCATTTAAAATAAAAAAACTTGAGGGTATTCTAGAGGAAAAGAGAGAGCAGGTGACATCAAGTGAGGAGTGATTCTCTGAATTGAACCTATTCAAGGAATTCCAAATCTGCTTGTATAACTTTACTTTTATTTGAAAGAATTGCCATTAAATCTACTTAGAAGCAACTACAACTTTTAAAACAAAATGGTAGTTAGTGGTATAGTGTGTATTTCTGTTTCATAACTACAATTAAATTATACAATACATGTTTTTCTATTAAATTATTTTAGTGGTAATAATTAAACGATGTTTTGGATGCATTTGAATACTACAATAAACTGTTAAAAACTATGAAGTTTCAAATCTAAAATGTCTTTTTTTTTTTTTTTTTTTTGAGACAAGGTTTCTCTGTGTAGCCCTGGCTGTCCTGGAGCTGATGCTGCATTGCAGGCTGGCCTCAAACTCAGTAATCTGCCTGCCTCTGCCTCCCAAGTGCTGGGATTAAAGGCATGCACCACCACTGCCCGACTAAAATTTATTTTTTAACTTCAATTTGAGGCATATGGTATCCTTGGAAATTCAAAATAAATGCTTCTAACTTCACTGTTTCCTAATCAAGTTAACCTTGTTATCTTACATAATACATTATATATGTGTAAGTTACTTAAATAATAATTTTAAGCATAACTTATCAAATGCTAATATCAAATTATTAAAGTTTACATTTTCAATGATTGGCATTCTTATCCTATGAAAACCTGGAAAGATAACCGTAAATTCAAATGCTAAATAAACTTCAATTCACAGTACCACATTCATTAATTGGTGATGTACACTAACACAAATTCCTTGATCTTCTTCAACCTCCTTTGTGAGTAATTTTCTTCTTAAGGAGACATTATTAGACACAATAAGTAGTGGCTTTCTACTTCAACAAATGAGTCTGGCTTGACTGCAGAAACATCCAGTTAATAGTGAAATATAAAATGACTTACATATTTTTTCATACTGTAACATCTAAGTCATTACAATCCTGGAAAATTATTCTATCTGTAGTCATTCAGAGATGATTTATTTTGAAATCTACATCTTTAGGATATTGATTAATCCAACTGGGAATAATATATATTTCTCATGGCCTCCTTTTTATAATTGACATAGAAAAAATTAAATATATATTATAATATTAAAGATTTTTAAACAAATATTCATTTGATTAATGCCATAAGAAAGCAAATTTAAAACTTTCATTAATTGACTTAAATATATAGTATCATTAGAAACTCTTCTTCAAGTTTTTTATTGATATCAATAATTGTTTTTATTTTCTACAATTCCAATTTATATACACACACATACACACACATACTGTGAACAACATGGAGAAAGTTACTGAAGTGCTTTATTTCAGAATGTATTCTGTAAAGACATATTTTCGTTTTAATAATGTGTACCTAGGTATGAGTTCGGGCACGTGAGTAAAGGGGTCTGTTGTGGCCAGAAGGGAATAAATTCCTTAGAGTTGGATCTACTAGTAGTTGTATTTTGTCTGGTTTGGTGATGGAAACTGAACTGAGATCCTCTAAAAAAAACAGTATGTGCTTTTAACTACAGAATCGTCTCTTCAGATTTTTTTTTTTTTTTTTTTTTTTTTTTTTTTTTTTTTTTTTTTTGGTTTTTAGAGACAGGGTTTCTCTGTGTAGTCCTGGTTGTCCTGGAACTCACTCTGTAGACCAGGCTGGCTTCGAATTCAGAAAACCACCTGCCTCTACCTCCCCAATGCTGGGCTTCAAGGCATGCGCCACCATGCCAGGCTTTCTTGATAAAATTTTAAAGGGCTGTTCATTTATTATTAATAATAGCTATTCATTAATTTAATGAATTATTATCCCAAAATAATGACACAATATTAAAACCATATGTTAGAATAAAATTTGTGATATTGTTAATGATGCTTTCTGTATTGTATTTTGTTTTGTAACCTTCCAACATTTACTCATTAGCATTAAGTTTCTCAACCAAGGGAGAACTATAAAGCAAAGCAAAACAAGGCAAGAAAGAGTTCTTAAAATGTAAAATGTTAGGGCATTTTATTGTTAATTTCTTGGACTTAAACTGCCTAGAGACTAAATAAAGTCAAGACTTTAAAAAGTCCCCAGAAGCACCGAATCCAGGAAGCAGAACAGCATGCTGGAAAAAGAAAGGAAGCATGCTAGTCACATGAAACTTGAATCAAAAAGTTCATAGCAGTTTCCATGTCTACTGTGAGTAAGCATAAGAGAGAGCCCAGAATCCACAGGAACACAGCTGAGACCCATGTCAAATACTCATCCAGTGCAATGTGCCTTATATTTTTGGAGATGTGGACTATCTCATACAGCCTAAATACTTTATTATGGAGAAAAAGACTGATAAAACAAGCTTCATGATCCGGTTAGCCTGCAAGCAAAGGTAACAGGGAAAGATCAAGCTTAACTTGGAATAATTCCAGAGAACAAGACCAATCACAATTAGAAGAGTCTTTCACTTGTAAAATACATTATTTTTTGGAGCCAAATGGATCCAAGCAGATAAGGAAGTATCCCACTGTAAATGCTTAAGAGTTCTGTAAAGAATTATACTCCATTTACTGTCTATTGTCCCTGTTGTTAGCTTGAAGCATTTATATGAGAACAGACACAAGTTCCTGAGATTTAGGAAGACCGATATGATAAATGACAGATGAACACAAAATCAGAACTCCAGATACATAATCTCAGTGTATTTCAGTAGGAAAATCCATCCATACCATAGAATTCTATGTAGATTTGATTGTAATTATTTAGAAGACAAATCCACCTTTGTCTACCTTCCTTTTGCTCCTCCTTATATGAGTATTCCCAAGAACATCCTTTAAGGATGTCATTGTAACACTTATTTTCAGAGTCCAAATGGTGACACAAGGATAAAGTCTGAAATGTTTTTGGTTCTGAGTCTCATGGCAAAGAGAGTTGGTAGAGATGTGAATATAATCTTGGGGTGAGAGAGTCTTTCTGAAATGAAATGTTTGAATTGTCTTAGTTCAGTTTTTCAAGTGGGGGAAGGTATAGGGGACTCATGGGATAACACTTGAAATGTGAATGAAGAACATATCTAATAGAAACAAAGAAAGAAAGAAAGAAAGAAAGAAAGAAAGAAAGAAAGAAAGAAAGAAAGAAAGAGAGGTGCCTTGGCCATGCTGTCTCTTCACAGCAATGGAAACCCTACCTAAGACAGGGAGAAATGCTGGGGGAAGGAGAACACACTGAGTTCAAACTCTGAGCACGAAGATGGGGTACTGAATAAGACCTGCTAGCTAGAGGAGCCCTGCATTGTCCAGAATAGTATCTTTTTTTTTTTTTTTTTTTTGGTTTTTTGAGACAGGGTTTCTCTGTATATCCGTGGCTGTCCTGGAACTCGCTTTGTAGACCAGGCTGGCCTCGAACTCAGAAATCCGCCTGCCTCTGCCTCCCGAGTGCTGGGATTAAAGGCGTGCGCCACCACCGCCCGGCCAGAATAGTATCTTTCTAAGATGATATTTAACTCTATATTCTGAGCTCTAGTCTCCATCCACACAGTTGGTCTTACTACCAACAGAAATTATATGTAATAATGTCAGTTTAGATTTAGTAGGGATTCCTGACTTTTGCTGAGGAGAAATTTCTAATGTAGAATATTGAGGCAATGTGTTATAATGAATTATAACTGTATGGTAAGCCTGCTGTGTAATATTTGGGAAAATCCAAATTCCTGATTCATTTTGTAGAAGTTACAAATTATAGATATGATAGTGGTCACTGTACAAATGGAGAAACTTAGGTTTTATTCACTGCTTATATTTTTTCAAATGAATGATTAGAATCTATCCCTAACTCCAAAAATCTATTTCTTTTTTTTTTCCAACTTTTTTTAGATAATTTCTTCATTTACATTCCAAGTGTTATCCAGAAAGTTCCCTATACCCTCCCCCCTCCCGGCCCTGCTCCCCTACCCACCCGCTCCCACATCTTGGCCCTGGTGTTCCCCTGTACTGGGGCATATAAAGTCTGCATGACCAAGGGGCCTCTCTTCACAATGATGGCCAACTAGGCCATCCTCTTCTATATATGCAGCTAGAGACATGAGCTCAGGGAGTACTAGTGGCAAACATGGAGGTGGAAGCTCACAGTCAGCTATTAGATGGAACACAGGGCTCCCAAGAAAGGAGCTAGAGAAAGTACCCAAGGAGCTGAAGGGGTCTTCAACCCTATAGGTGGAAGAATAACAAAAATCTATTTCTTATCAGGTGTCTCTGTAGAATCATATTACCTAAACTATTTTGGTCATTATACAAAAGTGTGATCCTTATCTTTAATTTAGTTTTCTGTTTAACAGATCTCAGAGATATGACAAATTTATACTAATATAGTCCATATGAAATTAGCTCTAATTATAACAATAGATACAGTTAAATCTTTCAAATATATCTATCTAGATTTTTAAGATTGAATTTAATGTATCACAAAACATTTTATTTGTTTTCTTTACTATTGAAATATATATATATATATATATATATATATATATATATATATATATATTTTTAGTTTTGTGTTTTATTAAGTAGCATTGAAGGTAATTGAACAGTACATAAAATTCTGAATATCTATAATAAATATTTGTTCTTTTATAGCAATAGAAATTCCCTTTTAGTGTAATCTTCTTGCACAAGAAACACATCTTCAGTACAAATGCCTGTCAGATTATATTGTTATATACTACTAAAGTATGTACTAAAAATCCAAAGGAAAAATTGCTATTCAGATCTCCAAATAAATACTTAAGTATTACAATAGATTCATGAAATCTTAAAGAAATATGTAAGAATGTAAGAAGATACATATTATAATCTTTTATGTATTGATAATTCTTAAAATATAAAAATATTATATAGCAAAGCAAAACTTAAAATCATAAGGAATTTTGGATTATGAAGTCACTTCTATAGTTAAAGGCAGCAACAGGATATTTATATCTAATTACATCAAGAAATTTGAATCATTTCATATTAAAATGATCACCATAAGACACTGATTTTTTCCAGTTTTTTTCTCTCTTTATTAGATATTTTCTTCATTTACATTTCACATGTTATCCAGAAATTTTCCCTTACCCTCCCGCGTCCCCGCCCTGCTCCCCTACCCACCCCCTCCCACGTAATGGCCCTGGCATTCCCCTGTTCTGGGGCATATAGAGTCTGTATGACCAAGGGGCCTCTCCTCCCAATGATGGCCAACTAGGCCAAAGACACTGATTTTTATTCATTAATATTTTCCTTCAAACCATAAGTTTAATGAAAGAAGAAAATGAAAATAGTGGTTGTTATAATTATCTTTAAGCTTGAAAGTTATTTCAGACATTTTTCAATGTGAAGGCTGAGAAAATATTGCCATGTCTAATCTAAGAAAAGAATGCTTGAAACTTTACTAACAGTGATAGCAGAAAGAATTGTATCATTAAAAAAAAAAATCAAAGAAACTATACCAGTGATGATTTCACAGATAATATATATGTTTTTTATTAAATATACAGGGTGACTGACATTCATTTCCTTTATGTCCTTACCTGATATGAATCTTTGATTTTTAATAAATTTTTCCATAAAAGTATTTGTCACAAAATGTTCATGAATTCAGCATCTATCAAATTCTTAAGGTATAAGATAACCGTCTGAATGTCAGTCCCAACCCTAACCAATTGCACAAAGGATGCAGGTAGAATATGGAATTGAAACTATTAATCATAGCACACGAATCCTTTCTGTCCATTTCTGTGTGTATGGGTCTCTGCATAGGTATTCTTGAGAACAGTGCATTAAATAATCTACAGCATTGCAAATAGGCTCCGGCATATTCACCATTATCATGTGCTCTGGAGCAATTTTCCCAATTTGAAACATCTGCTCCTGGAGAGAAGAGGAAGGTCCATGAAATTCAGAAGAAAATTAAATTCAAAAGTCCCAGGAACTTGTCATGAGTCACAGGTTACATAAGCAGTAAACACTCACTGGGCAAAAGTGATGCAAACCTGCCAACAGCCTGCCAGTCATGCAGAGAGCTCCTCATTTAAGGTGTCCTTACCAGGGTAAGTTGGATTTTTGAGTACTGCAGCAGCATTTGAGTCGCCCATGATCCTATAAGTAAGCCCACTAGATGCATTTGGTTTGTCAAGTCTGACTTTGTTGGAATCATTAAATTGACTTATCATTAGATTTCTATCTGCAGTCACTGTATTTTTATACTTCTCTGTTCAAAAAAAACCCAAACATCAGCCAATTAAAAGTATAAACTATGGTATCTTCTTTGAAGACTAACAATGTTGATTAACAAAGCTGAAGAATTGAAAAGTCATGGTATTTTAACAAACGCAATGAATTATTACTTTGATCAAACAATGTGCCCCAGGATATATTTCTGATTATTCTGCTCTATGCCTTACAATTCTAAATATTTCTTTCTGTTAGAGTGCAGCATAATGCTAGTTTAAAGTGTATTAGTAAATTATTAAGATTTATAAAATATTTAAATGTTTAAAGAAAAATGATATATTTCAAGATTAGAGTTACAAAAGGATAAATATAATTTCAACATTCATGAATATGGACATTATATAATTATAGTATTTGGAAAAAATAAAATCAATATCACAGGAATTCCAAATTATAAGAGCAATGAGGACTACTTTGAAACTCATAGATATTAATAAATATGGCTGAAAATACACTGATTAAATAATGAATTTTGTTAGTTTTAAATACACCAAAATGAAAAAGGAAATGGAGAAGAATGAGTGGATGGTTAAAAAATGCGGAGAAGACACTATGGTGACTTCTGTCTGTGAACTCAGGATGAGCAGAAAGCAGTTCACACTGGATATGTATTTGCCCAATTAAAGTCTAAGGACTCTGCCAGAAGAGTGCATGAGCAATGGATTGGTGAGTGGCAGATGCACAAATATTTGGAGCTGAATCCTTTGAGTATTAGAACAGATTGAAGACATCCACTTTCTCAACTACCAGAGCCTTCTGGTGCTATATGAAGCACAAATTGCTAAAATAATCGACACTCCTACACTTCTGAAATTGAAGCAATGATTCCTGGTTTTTAAATCACTAGTAAGTGAATCTCACTCGTCTGGTAAGATGTACAGGATTTTAGGAGGATCAGACTAATTTCAGTGAAAGGTAATGTATGGTAGAATATCCATACCATTCCTATGGCATACAATGAGCACATAAATATACATACACAGAAGTTACAACCACCCTGGAAATCAGTCTGGTGGTTCCTCAGAAAATCAGAAGATGCAGCAATACCACTCCTGGTTATATACCCAGAATATTGTCCAACATGTAATAAGGACACATGCTCCACTATGTTCATAGCAGTCTTATTTATAATATCCAGAAGCTGAAAAGAACCCAGATATCCCTCAACAGAAGAATGTATACAGAAAAATGTGGGACATTTATGCAATGGTGTACTATGCAGAAAAAAAAAAGAAAATATATTTAAAAATTATGAATTTATGAAATTCTTAAACAAATAGATGGATCTGGAGGATATTATCCTGAGTGAGATAACCCAATCACAAAAGAACACACATGATATGTGCTCACTGATAAGTGGTTTTAGCCCAGAAGCAGGAATACCCAAGTATAATTCACAAAACACAAGCAACTCAAGAAGAAGGAAGACCACTGTGTGACAACTTCGATTCTTTTCAGAAGGGGGAACAAAATATCCATGGAAGGAGTTACAGGGACAAAGTTCAGAGCAAAGACTAAAGGAATGACTATCCAGAGACTCTCCCACCTGGTGATCCATCCCATAAACAACCACGAAACCCAGACTCTATTGTGGATGCCAACAAGAGCTTGCTGACAAGAGCCTGATATAGCTGTCTTTTGAGAGGCTCTGTGAGTGCCTGACAAATACAAAAGAGAATGCTCACAGCCATCAATTGGAAGGAGCACAGTGTCCCCATGAAGGAGCTAGAGAAAGGACCAAAGGAGCTGAAGACATTTGCAGCAACAACAATTTTTGTTGTTTGGAGGAACAACAATATGAATTAACCAGTACCCCCAGAGCTCCTGGGACTAAACCACCAACCAAAACAAACAAACAAACAAACAAATAAATAAATAACACATGTTGGAATTGATGGCTCTAGCTGAATATATAGCAGAGAATGGCCTAATTGAGAGGATAGACCCTCAGTCCTGTGAAGGTTCTATGTCCCAGAATAGAGGAATGCCAGGGCCAGGAAGCAGGAGTGGGTGGTTTGGTGAGCAGGGGGATATGGGAAGGGATAGGAGATTTTTGGAGGGTAAACTAGGAAAGGAGATAACATTTGAAATGTAAATAAAGAAAATATCTAATATAAAATATCTGAAGAAAAAAATATGCATGTGCTTCTTTTTTTCCACTTTTTATTAGATATTTTCTTCATTTACATTTCAAATGTTATCCCTAAAGTCCCCTAAATACTCCCCCATGCCCCGCCCTGCTCCCCTAGCCACGCAACCCACATCTTGGCCCTGGTGTTCCCCTGTACTGGGGCATAAAAGTTTGCATGACCAAGGAGCCTCTCTTCCCAATGATGGCCAAATAGGCCATCTTCTGCTATATATGCAGCTAGAGACATGAGCTCTGGGGGTACTAGTTAGTTCATATTGTTCTTCCACCTAGAGGGTTGGAGACCCCTTCAGCTCCGTGGGTACTTTCTCTAGCTACTCCCTTGGGAACCCTGTGTTCCATCTAATAGCTTACTGTGAACATCCACTTCTGTGTTTGCCAGGCACTGGTATATCCTCACACGAGACAGCTATATCAGGGCCCTTTCAGCAATATCTTGCTCACATATACAATAGTGTCTGCATTAGGTGGCTGATTATGGGATGGATCCCCGGCTGCAGCAGTCACTGGTTGGTCCATCCTTTTGTTTCAGCTCCACACTTGATCTCTGTAACTCCTTCAATGTGTGCTTTGTTCCTAATTCTAAGAAGGGGCGAAGTGTCCACACTTTAATATTCATTCTTCTTGAGTTTCATGTGTTTAGCAAATTGTATCTTGGGTAATCAATGTTTCTGGGCTAATATCCATTTATCAGTGAGTACATGTTATGTGAGTTCTGTTGTGATAGGGTTACCTCACTCAGGATGATGCCCTCCAGGTCCATCCATTTGCCTAGGAATTTCATGAATTCATTGTTTTTATAGCTGAGATTTACTCCATTGTGTGAATGTACCATCATTTCTGTATCCATTCCTCTGTTGAGGGACACCTGGGTTATTTCCAGCTTCTGGCTATTATAAATAAGGCATGCATGTGCTTCTTAAGAGTATATGAGATGGTTATCTTCATCATTAATTAGAGAAAGAGATTAGATACAGAAAGAGATAATCTATACAAGCAAATTATGTAAATGCATTCTGAACTTCTTTGAAACAGAGACAAAAAAATTATGTAATGCATATTTTGAATGGATAAACCAAAAAAGTCTTGTTGAATTCAAAAAAATTATCCAGATTAATATATATATATATATATATATATATATATATATATATATGCACAAATATGTTTGAGGTTTGATAAAGTTAGATTTTAATTTGTACATGAACTCCATTGGGTTTTCCAGGAGTTGCCAAGTGTGAAAGCCACTCTGTCGTTTCTTTTCCAATAATATAAAAGCAATAATTCACATGGGTGTGTGTCACCTCCTTTGATATAAGCAGTAGATTCTCTCGTTTGTATTATTTACATTGCTGGTTATATTTTGTTTCTCATTTATTTGAGATGCAACAATGAGCTAAATACTTATACTTGAAGTATTCACTATAACTTATACATCATTGTGAAATATTTGTTAAACTTTGAAAAACTGATTGTATTTGTGTGACATCTGTGTATTAATTATTTGTAGTTGGCTTACCATATTCAACATACAATGCATTGTAGGAATGAGGCTGAATGTAAACCTGACTTGACAAGAATATGTAAGGCCATGTTTATATAGTCACATGTGTGGAGGTGTTTATGAGATAACATTGTTTGTAAGTATGTGCACATGGATATCAACTAAAGAGAATTTGGGGAACATTGAATATTTACCAGAACCATTTATTATATAATTAGGTAATAATCTATGGAGATCATTAAGAAATCAAAAACAAATAATTAAGAACTTGTACTTGTGATGGCATCACAGCCTGATTATATTCAACCTGGAGAAATAATTGTACTAGTTATACAGATACAGAGGATAGACCTATAGAATTGAAATGAAATGTGAATTGAAATGACATGATTTCTTTATCTTTGCTTGTTTATATAAAATAATATTTCTTCAATATTCTTCATCAAAGAAGGTAATGAACTGAAAAATAATGTTTTAGTTTGAAAAAAAAAAAAGACATTTGACTTAAAAATATGTGACCTAGGAACCTAATATTAGTTTGGGCCTCAACCACAGATCTTTGAGAAGTCTATGGAATAATCTACTTATTGCAATAAGATTTCCCATTTCATGGACCATTAAGTTTTTTCAAGTTATTAAGATGTCCTACTCAGATCAGGAACAAGGGCAATATAAAACAGCTTTGTACCTGTAAGATACCTAAGGGTATATCCTGCCTGGTTTAGTTTGTCTACTGCATATATATCTGCAGGAAAGAAAATTATATCTAATTGCTCTAAATGACAGAAACATTTTTCATGGCATGTAAATTTTTATCTCTGTAAAACACCAGATCATTTCTTTTTTGTTATAAGCCCTTATCCAGCTGAAATAAATCTTTCTCTTTTATGTCTTATCATCGCAGTATTTATACAGAGGCCCATGTTCCACCATCTGTCTTCATCTCCTCTAGCCATATATATATGTGTGTCCTTAACTTCTCCATCAGATTATAGGTCTCTCTTCCCTTATTATTTTTTACAATCATTGGAATGACTCTAATTTTTCAATTTGTCTTTTTGTCAGAGAAGAGGTAGGTGGAAAAAGAAGAAAAAAAAAAAAAAACAACCCAGAGACACATGTGGAAGTTATATATATATATATATATATATTTTTGTGATAGAAGATATACAGTTTCTATTATATCCCAACACAACTATCTGAATTTTAAAGAAAACTAACCCACTCACTCTCACTTCCCTGTCCTGGCATTCCCCTACACTGGGCCATTGAGCCTTCCCAACACCAAGGGCCTTTTCTCTCATTGAGGTCCATCCTGTGCTACATATGAGGCTGGAGCCATGGGTCCCTTCATGTGTACTCTTTGGATTTTAAGAAGGGCTACTTAATGTCTTACTGGGATAAAATACTACTGCCTACTATAGTAATGATGCAATTAATAATAAGCCCTGATTTTGAAGTGTCTACAGGTTATTTATAATTATAATTATTATTGTTTTTCATGCTATGTCTGTCTGGTGATTGTATGGTAGGAGTGTGTTTGAGAGAAAAAGAGAGTGTGAGAGAGAGGACATGAGAGAAAGGGAGGGAGGGAGAGAGAGACAGAGAGGGAAAGTGGAAGAGAGAGAAAAGGAGGGAGAGAGAGAGAAAGAAGGAGAGAGAGATAGAGAGAAAGAGAGAGAGAGAGACAGACAGACAGACACAGACACAGAGACAGAGACAGAGAGAGACAGAGAGGGAGGGAGAGAGAGACAGAGAGGGAGATAGGGAGAGAGAGAAAGACACACACATGGGTAGAAATGCAGACCAGTACAACGTTGTAGAGCCAGGTATGACCTTCCTCCTTTACATGTTTTGTCCATATTAAGCTCAGGTCATTAGGCTTGAATCATAAGACAGACTGCCCCACACTATGTTGTAAATCTGCAAATGGAATGTCTGGCTTAGCATTGCTTGATTAATATGGATTCTTGTACACAATCACTCTCTAAGGTTTTGGAGTCAGCGTTTGTATGTGTACAGCTGAGAAGAGCTTCAAAGTATTCACACTTCATGCTCTGAAAGAGCTTGAGTTAGGGAAAACAAACTCATAAACTAAGTAATGTTACATCTATAGAAGTGTAGGTATTCTTAGGGTATAATGATCAGTACTAAATGTTACCGCACGGCATTGTCATGTGTCATACCTGACTTCTCTTCTCCAGCAAGATGGGCATTCCAGCATGGGGACTCCTTGTTTCCTTCTCCTTTATCACTCCCCACTCTCTACCAGCTTTTCTTCCTCCAACTCCCCCGTGCCTCTCCTGCTCTCAAACTGATGGCTGCTTCTTCTTTAATTATGAGTATTACACACATGTATGCACACATATAAAAATACAAACTTTCTGAGTTCATTTTTGTATCTTGTGTGTATGTAATTTCAGAAATGATTACTTTGTACTGGATGCCTTGTAAAGGACCTTCTCCAGCGTGAGGCCTCTTCTCCCTCTCTCACATGTTATTAGTTGTCTGTAGTTCTTTTTTTTTACTGTAGGAGGTTGTATGTTTTCCACTTCCATATTCTAGAACATGGGGGAATCTGTAAAGCAATACTCCAGAATAATACAGAAGATATGTATGTATTAATAGTGCCAGATGCTAAGAAGAGGTCCACATGACTCTTAGCTCTTCTGAAGGGTGTTCTTTTTTTTTTTTTTTTTTTTTTTAATTGGATATTCCGATAATATTTCCCCTTTCCCAGTTTCTCCCTGGAAACCCCCTAACCCCTCCTGCCTCCCCCTGCTTCTATGAGGGTTTTCCCCCATGCACCTTCCCACTCCTGCCTCCCCACCCTGGAATTCCCCTACACTGGGGCATCAAGCCTTCACAATACCAAAGCCTCTCCTCACATTGATGCTTAACAAAGCCATCCTCTGCTACATATTTGTCTGTACTCTTTGGTTGGTGGTTTAGTCCCTGGGAGCTGTCGGGTATGTGTGTCTGTTTGGTTGATATTGTTCTTCTTCCTATGGGGTTGCAAAACCCTTCAGCTCCTTCAGTCCTTTCTCTAACTCCTCCTTTGGGAATGCCATGCTCAGTCCAATGGTTAGCTGCCAGCATCTGCCTCTGTATTTGTCAGGCTCTGGTACAGCCTCTGAGGAGGCAGCAATTTGTCAGGCTCCAGTCAGGAAGCACATCTTGACATCCACAATAGTGTCTGGGTTTGGTGACTGTATATTGGATGGATCCCCAGGTGGGGCAGTCTATGGATGGCCTTTCCTTCAGTCTCTGCTCTATACTTTATCTCCATATTTGTTCCCGTGAGCATTTTGTTACCCTTCTAAGAGGGACCAAAGCATCCACACTTTGCTCTTCCTTCTTCTTGAGCTTCATGTGGTCTGTAAATTTTATCACAGCTGATGTCATCTTTTCTTAAACAGAGTAGTAGAAGCAGGCCTGTGTACCACTTCACTAGTAGCTCCTTAACAAAAAGGCCCAAGTCCTTTTTTTCATTAAATTATGCATAATGTCTAGTACAGATTCTGTAGCAGCTTCTCACGAAATGCATCTTAAATTATATGCAGGTGTGCTCACTGGGGCTTTCTACATACCCAGCATCAAACTGAGTTTGTCAACCACCTGCATGAAATAGTCTGGGTTTATTGTTAAGATCCAGACCCATCTGAGACCTTTTGAGTTTGAATCTGTGGCAGAGATTGAGAACTTCAAATTTCAATTAACCTCCCAAGTGATTTTCATGCACACTACTACTTTGGGAATCATTGGAGCAGAAGATTTGGAGCACATCTTTAGAGAATAATTGCTACTTGATAAGAACCATTGATTTAATACACATGGTATACCAAATATAAAAATAGCAAGACGTTGGGCATATTTCTTTGTATATATATATATATAGTTGATACTATTTCATAAGCATGTCACATAGTTATATATTGTGTGTTCCCAGAGCCTTTTTTTCTGAGATTTTTGTCATGCATATAAATTAAGAAACAAGTGTTCCTGTTTGCCTACTCATCTTTCTCATAAAACGAATGCTTACATTTTTCTTTGGGTGCAAAGCGGCCATACAGAATCACTAAACTCTCCATCCTGGCTGCTTTGCAGCCCACCTACCCCTGAGCACTAACAATTGCCAAGAAAATCCATGAAAACATTAGGAGCTACAGCTGTTAGAAATCAATTAAATAGCGTGATTTGGTCGGATTCCCTTGTCTCTTAGTCTCCCTGGTTAAAATGTGAGCATGCAGCTGAAAGTTAAGCAGATATGCGTCTAAGAGTGGAATGAAGTTGACAAGTTCCTTGGAAGCTTAGACCAATGTGTCCTTTATATCCGGTTGCCCACCTCAGACTTATTATCACATTGAAAATATCCAAACTTTATTCTTTAAAGAATTCTGTGAAGATTTATATTTTTGAATGCTTTAAAAAATTTTTGTGGACTAAAGGAACTAAAGGGGACCAAACCTCATAGAAAGAACAACAAGATCAACTAACTCTACCTCTCAGAGCTTCCAGGGACTAAACCGCCAACCAATGAGTATACATGGGTAGGTCCATGGCTTCTGCTACATATGTAGCAGAAGATTGCCTTATCTGACATCAATAGGAGGGTGGGGGGGCTTCATCCTGGGAGGCTTGTTGCCCCAGCAAAGGGGGATGCTTGAGGGGTGAGTGGGTGGTTGGTTGGGGGAGTACTCTTTTAGAGGCAAAGGAGAGGTGGGGATGAGATGCACGGTTTGGCAAAGAGATACCACAAAGGAGGACAACATTTGAAATGCACATAAGAAAAATAATCAATAAAAATATTTGTTTACTTTACTCTATTTGTATGTTGTTTTGCATGTGTACCTGTGCACCATGTGTGTATTGCCTACAAAGGCCAGAAAAAAAGCTTCAGTTCTCCATGAACTGGATTCTAAAAGTGTATGTCACCATATGGATGCTTGGAGCCTCAAGCTACACATGCTCTTAAGCACTTAGCCACTCCTGCGGTCCCTGTTGTTAAATGTTAAAACCTTAATGTATATCAAGAGAGAGAGAGAGAGAGAGAGAGAGAGAGAGAGAGAGCGCCAGAGAGAAGAGAGAGAGAGGGAGAAGAGAGGTATATCAAGAGAGAGAGAGAGAGAGATTGAGAGAGAGAGAAAGAGAGACAGACAGACAGACAGACAGACAGAGAACAGTACAGGTCCACACCACACTGGGTCCCAGTACTGAGAGGAATAATGGACAGAAGCCCCACAAACATATTTCTGAAATTTATTCCAATTGATAATTACACACACACACACACACACACACACACACACACACAAACACTCACACTCACACACCCCAATAGTTTTCTCCAAAGGCGTCTCACTGTGGATATAAGGCATTCCTAAGGGCAGGCCACATGCTGAGCAGTAGATGGCCAATAACCAACTGACTCAGTGGTAGTTTTGGTGGTTCTCTGTCTCAATTTTTGTTTGGTTTTGTTTGGTTTTGTTTGGTTTTGTTTTCCCTATATCTCAATTTTTGTGTTTTTAATGGTCTTCCTGCACTTACATGCAAACAAATAAACAAACAAAAACATGTATCTCAGCATCAACATGTGCTTCTTGTGCTTTTTATTGGCTCTTTCCCTTTTGTTGTCTGTTTGTTTTGTCCTGTTTTGGTATGTTTGTGTTTGTTTTATATTGTCATTTCACTTATATTGTTTTCTAAGGAGAGTTAGAAAGGGTGTTTATCTGTATAGGAGGGGAGCTGGTGATGGGAGGATCTCAGAGAAGTTGGGCATGGTAAAAACTAATCATAATATATTGTATGAAAAAAAATTCAGTACAAGGAAATACTTTTTCAAAAATCATGTGACAGACAGGCTTAGCCTAGTCAAACTCAATTGGGAATTCTGACATCTAATGGTATAAAATGAGGGCTGGAGACTGAGCTAGGCTGGAAGAGTGTATGACTAGCATTTTTAAAGTCTCCGGATTGATCCCTTCATAAATCCTGTTTGGTGCAGGCCTTAATCCTAGGATTTTCAGGGAAGAGGTTGAAAGATCAACAGTTACAGTCATCCATTACTAAACAGTGAGATCTAGGCCAGCCTGGGCTACCCAATACACAGTCTTAATTAAATAGGTATGGAGAGTTGTGAAGGAAATGAGAAAAAAAAAAAAAAGAACAAAACAACTATAAATTGCTAACTTTGGTTTACATCACTATGTATGCACAAAATATGACACCAGTAAAAAAAATATTAACCTCAAAAAGATAACTTGATGGATTGTTTAAAACTTGCAGAACTTTCAAATGCTCTATCACACATGATTTTTCCTAGGGCACAATTAACCCCCATGTATATAAAATGTAGGCAACACAATTGAAAAAAGAAAATCTGTATCTAATTCATTCACTATTGTTTACTGTCCTTTTAGTTGCCCCAGAATTAGAAGGGTAACTTCACCCCTAAAATTAAGAGGTTTGAATAGTGTTTATGATATGGTTATCTAATAGATTAGTAGTAGCTAACAATCTCTAGAACTAAATGCATGGAAAATTGAACAGAGAAGTAATTGAAGTTTTTTTTTTGTTTGTTTGTTTGTTTGTTTGTTTTCCTAAAACAAAGTTAATCTTTGACAATTCCATGAATGTATATTCAAGCTATTTTCTTCTGCCTTGATCCCTTATTTTTTCCCAGGCTTATCAAGCCTATCTGCTCACTACTCATACCGTCATGATTTTGATTGATTTGTTGTATGACCCGATCTAGCCTGGCTGTCAGCTGCCCTATTATTGTGTAGACCAAGTACACCCTCTTGCAATGTTGAGAGAGCCAGATTGCCATGGCTACTCATTGCCCTGAACATGGCATTCCACAGAACTTCTCCAATTATACCAGCTCTTAGAATCTTTATGCCTCTTTTCCTCCATGTTCTTTAAGCACTAAGGGGATAATAAAGATTGGTGTTTTATTTAATTAAATGAAAGTCTGAAAAATAATTTCAAAGACAATTGAAATGTAATTTTCAGAAATAGAGTTCTCAAACAATGTAACTGAGAAAGAAGATAATACACTATATCACAAAATATAAGAGTATTTTTGTAGTTAATTTAAGTATGTTTTAGGTAACATTTAAGTATAAATATAACACTTGCCAAATAGTATGCAATAAAGGAAATAAACAAACAAGCAAAAAAGGAAATGANAAGAGTGTGTAGATTGTAATTCAGAATAAGGAGAAAAAGATATGGGGGAACCTTCAGTGTTAAGATAAGGAAAAATGGAATTAAGAAATGGAGGAGCTGAGATACTGCGAGAAAGGAGGGTATTTAAGGGAATGATTTGAGTAAGACTTTAGTCAGAATATATAATGTGTGTATTAGAAACCCTAGAGTGTCAGACTAAGTAAAGGAAAAGATAGTAGAATGTGCAATGAAAGAGCAACCCCCCCACCCCCCGCAGTTAGGTTAATAATTCAACATGATAAACATCTAACAAGAAATATATGCACCATCTTAATAAAATGTGCACTGAAATCACTGCTAAGGTATTATAGATGTGTTTTCTACACTCTATAAGGAAAGCTATAGTCTCTAAGGAACATTGATAATATTACCCTGTAAATAATCTTTCCAAAGAGAATGAAATGAGAGCCATTTCTCCATTAGAAATTGTTTGTTCTATCATAAAATACAAAAGGTAATAGTATTGGCAATGAGACAGATGTAGACCAGTGAAATATAACCAAAACGCTTGACTTAATACACACATACTCATAAGATACACGAGGCTGAGGCTGGGCCACATGCAGAAGAAGCATATTTAAGAAGTTAATAGCATTAACTTTTAATAGCATTAACAATTAATGCTGAGTGTTTAGACATCCACAAGCAATGGAAGAAAAGCATATCAAAAAAGTGCTCATAGATTTAGATATAAAACATAAATTTATGACACTTCTAAGGAAAAAAAAAAACAGGCATAAAGTCTTTGGAATCCTAGATTTATCAAAATTATTCTTAAGCATGACACCAAGTTAAGTACACAAATGAAAACTGAGCTTAAAAATGTTTTCTTTGCATAGCACACTATAAAGATGAAATATTTGCTAACCAAATATCCAGTACTTTAACACCTAAAATATAGAAAGAACTTCAACATTCAGCAGTGAGAAATAACATTAAAAATCGCGAGTTTTGCAGGCAAATGGATGAAATCGGAAAATATCTTGAGTGAGGTAACTCAGATGAAAAAGGACATGCATAGTATGTACTCACTGATAAATGAATATTAGTCAAAAAAGTACAGAATACCCAGGACACAATCTACAGAACCCAAGAAAGTTAAGAAGCCAAAGGGCCCAAGTGAGGTTGCCTGAATCCAAATTGGGAGGAAGAAGAAAGAAGTCAAGTGGGGGGGGGGTGAAGGGGTTGTGGGGAGGGAGAAAAAGACCTTAGTGGGGAGCGGGGAACATAATCAGTTTTTTGGGGGTGGGGAACAGGACTGAAGCCCTGAGGGCCAGCAGAAAGAATGGAAACAGGAAATCTTAGGAGGTAGGAAGTGGGGGGACTTTCTAGAATGTACCAGAGACCTGGGAGGTGAGACTCTCAGTGCTCAAAAGAAGGGACCTTAGATGAAATGCTCTACAGTGGAAAGCAGAAACTTGTAGAGTCCACCTCCAATAGAAAGACAGGGAATCAAGTGGAAGGAAGGGGCAAAACTTTGACCCAGAATTGTTCCTGTCTGAAAGAACTGCAGTGGATAGGCACAACCCCCTGTTGAGGGATGGGTGCCACCAACCCATCTCAAAAATATTAATCCAGAATTGCTCCTATCAAAAGGAAATGCAGGGTCAAAGAGTAGAGCAGAGATTGAAGGAAAGGCTATCCAGAGACTGCCCCACCTTGGGATATATCTCATCTGCAGACACGAAACCCAGACACTATAACTGATGCCAAGAAGCACTTGCTGACAGGAGCCTGGTATAGCTGTCTCCTGAGAGGCTATTCCAGAGTCTGACCAATATAGATGTGGATACATCTAGTCAAACATTAGACTAAGTATACATGGAGGGACCTATGGCTCCAGCTGTATATGTAATAGAGAATTACCTTATCTATCATCAATGGGAGGAGATCCCCTATGTCCTGTGGAGACTCAATGACTGACAGGAGGGGTTGTGGTGGTAGTGGGGGGGAGCACCTCTATAGAAACATAGGGTGTAGGAAGGAATGGGGGTGTTAACTGGGAAGGGGGATAACATTTGAAATATAAATAAATAAAATAAACAATCAAATAAGAAAAAAAAAAAAAAAAAAAAAAAAAAAAAAAAAAACAAAAAACAATTGAGAGGAGCCTGAGAAATTATGTTCAGTCACAGGCTCAAATTGGGATCCAGCTCAAGGGAGGCCCCAAGGCCTGACACTATTACTGTTACTATGGTGTGCTTATAAACAGGAACCTAGCATGACTGCCCTCCAAAAGGCCCAACAAACAGCTGAGTCAGTTGCAGAAATTTTCACCCAACAGATGGACAGAAGCTGGTGACCCCTGTGGTTTGATTAGGAAAAAGCTGGAAGAAGCTGAGGAGGAGGAGGGTGACCCAATAGAAAGAACAACACTTCAAACTAACTTGGACCCCCATCTCTCAGACACTGAGCCACCAACCAGGTAGCATACATCAGCTGATATGAGGCCCCCAACACATATATAGCAGAGGACGGCCGGGTCTTGACACAGTTAGGGAAGATGCACCTAACCTTCAAGAGACTTTAGGCCTCAAGGAATGGAGAGGTCTGGAAGGGTGGGTATGGGGGTGAGGGACATCCTCTTGGAGATGATGGGGCTTATGTGATGTAAATAGTCAGAGGGCAGACTGGGAGGGAAGAAAAACTGGACTGTAAAAAAAAAAAGATTAAAGGATTTTTAAAAAGTATAATAATTTAAAAATAAAATGAAGATAAAATGGCAATAAGAAAAAAATGTTCAAAAAACACAGAGAGAGAGAGAGAGAGAGAGAGAGAGAGAGAGAGAGAGAGAGAGAGAGTTTGAACAAGGTGATTGACTAAAATCCAATTAAACACATTGTAAACTCACAACATATCAGTGATGGGCAAGACGTTTTACTTGGGTATGATAAATTGTTGTGCACTAGAAATAGTTTTTTCCCACAATTTTGTTATATGCTAACTGTTACACATCATAAACTTTAAAATAGTAACTCTAGGGGATTTAGCCATTGAGCCAGTCCTATTGGTGAGACCTCAGGATCACAGAGCAATTTTAATATGATAAGATTTTAAAAGTAAAATTGTTGGACAAAACTACATAGTCCATATAGACCACATTTATTATTTGTTAACAAAACAAAATTATGTTTTTGTCAGGAAATAGGTAAGCATGGAGACCATCCCATGAAGCAAACTATGCCAGAAATTAAGAAAGAAAAAAAAAATATTACAGGCTTTGCCTATTTTGTAGATCTCATGTTTCATGTATATACATGATAAGATATAATACACACATACAGAATGAAAACAGAGGGAACAAAATGAGTCACAAGTAGTAAGAGGGGTGAGTCTGATGGCAGGGACTTAATGAAATGAAAGAATAAGTCATTGTTGAAAGAACATCTTAGCATCTCAGTTTCGTGTCTGCAGATGGGATGGATCCCTAAGTGGGGCAATATCCGGATGGCTTTTCTTTCAGTCTCTGCTCCATTCTTCATGGACAATCAATACTTATAAACAAACATAAATGAACAAAATAATTGCAAAATTAAAAAAAAAAGTGCTTAAACATTTCAGTGAAAAATGCATGTAATAATTGGACATGAGTTTGTCCAACATATTTGGTTAGCTATCTGGGAGCTAAAATTAATACTACAACAAATTATCAGAGATGCTAAAATAAGGCTGACATGGTGGCATGTATTTGTAGTCCCAGCTCTTGCAGGAATGAGGAAAGGTGATCGGGATTTAAAAGCTACCCATTTTATAAAGCAATTTCAAAGCAATCTAGTCTCATGATACACTGTCTCCACTCCTCCCATGTCCTTATATACTAAACGTAAAAAAATGAGCACAACAAAAAAGAAAGCTGCTAAATCAAATGCTAGCAGGACAGATTATGAAGAAGCTCTGTCACTGATGGTTGCGATTTTAAAATGCACAAACTGGTCCTGAGAAATGTCTCAGCAGTTAAGGGCAATTATGACGACTCAAAATTTATCCCTGGCGTTTGTGTGAGCATACACACATCCAAATAGGTGTGTATGCACACATACACACACACACAATTAAACACACACATATACACATACACACACTTACACAACCCACATACACACACACTTAGACACACACTCATACACACACTTACACACACACAAACACACACTTATACCCACCCACACACAAGTATTTGTAAGAAAAGCACTATGGAATGCAGGTTGTCATCTTATAACTGATCCTGAAATTACAAGATAAAGTATACTTATAAAACACCCAGAGGTTTTACTCTTGGGTATTTATCTAAGAACTTTGAAATTGTGATTTCACTTATCAGGCTACTCAATGCGGGAGAGAGTAGATTCAGTCCTTGAGAGAGCACTTATTGCTCTTGCTGAGGACCTGAGCTCAGTCCCCAGGATGCAAACAGTGGTTCACAAGTCCCTTAACTCCAGTTCCAGAGGATCCAGCATTCTTTTCTGACATCTATCATTTTCTTGTACATTTACAGTCCACACACACACTTAGGCCCACAAAAATGAACATATATAAAAATATAAGTAATTATACAATAAACTTCTTTAAGAATATTCCTACCATCACTACTTATGCAATAATAATTTGACTAACCTAAACATGGGGTTTATGTTTATAATACAGCACTCTGAAAGCTGGAGGCAGGAGGATCAGAGTTCAAGGATATTCTCCACTACATGGAGAATTTAAGACAGCCTGAACTACATGAAAGGCTTTGGTAAAACAAAACAGAGCAAAGCCCATCAATATTCTGAACACACTGAAGATATTCTGAAACAGTTGAATAATGAATGATTAAGGTAGTGGCTTATACATACTATGATACCTGACTCACAGATAGAAGAACAAGTTATAGACATAAAACTAAGAGTAATATTTTGGGAAATTTAGATTGTAGAAATAACATGAAGCCTAAAGGTTCAAATATCATTGCGTGAGATTCTATTTATATATTTTTACAATAACAAAATTCTGGAAATAACAAAAGTATAAATACTTCTCAGGGTTGACTGGAGGTGGTGAGTTTTCAAGAAGATCCAGAACAGAATGACAATATCTGGTGATGAATCTATAATTATATGGTAACTAAAGTCTTTGGTTAATGATGGTCTGAGGGCAATGGTAATACCATAAAATTGGTGTAGGCAAGGTCAAAAGAAACTAGCATGTTATGAAAAGCAGAGCTTTTAAGAAAAAAAAATATAGTGAGTGGCTTAGAGGAAGATTCTACAGAGGTCAATACCCTACTTACAAGTTTGAAAACATGGATCCACAGCATTGAAAAGATTCCATTACTAATAAGGAGCATCCATATTAAAGTATTGTATGAGTAAATATATGTTTAAAAAACATTTCATACCAAAGCAAACCCAGAAAATCAAACTGTATATCTTTTGAATTTTCAACTAGATGTATTTATTTTTGTATGTCTATGCCTTGTGTGTATGCATGTATGAGTGAACACATGAAGGTAAATGCATGCTAATGTGCATGCCATTACACTCATGTAATAAGCAGAAGAGAGCAAATGGGGTTCAGTTCTTTCTATTCTCTATATGGGTACTAGGCATGCACACAGTTCCTTGTCAGACTTGGCTGTAAGCACTTTTACCAGCTAAACTGTCTCTCCTGGACTGTATTCAACTTCTTACAAGTGGCTTATTTCTTACAGCGAAAAACATTTTTTAGGAAAGATGAGTCTTTATATTTAATATCCTGACTCTAGTCATGGATATGTAAACATATACATGAGATAAAATTTTATGAAATCTGAAAAAAGCTTGGACACATACAGACACAAATACAGATGGGAATGTGTAAAACTGGTAATCTCAAATTATATTGCTAAATTGACTCAATGTCAGAATCACAATTGTGATAAGTACAGTTTTCAAAAGCTTACTCTTAGAGGTTGCTGAGAGGAGATCATGACTCCTTACACTGTATTAACTATGTAAAAAATCTACCATCTCCAAAAATTATGCAACATCAGTGAAACACACTAAATTTTCATGGTCCACATAGCCACATTTATTTAAGCACTAGATGTACATTTAACATGAAAACTTTAAAATAGAATATTTACCATGTACTGCCACAATTTCTATTTATTATATAATATGAGGCTAATAGTTAAAAGTTTGGTGTAATGAAATATCTTAGACATATGGAAATGGATGACTAACATGAAAGACTTTTTATAAAGTCATATGGAAAATACTACTGAGTTTCGTGTGTGGGTGTGCATGCGTGCATGCTTGCGTGCTTGTGTGCGTGCGTGTGTGTATGTGTGTGTGTGTGTGTGTGTGTGTGTGTGTGTGTGTGTGTGATTCTATAATTCAGCAGCAATATCCTTACTAGATTCTACTAGCTAATAAAAAGCCCAAATGCTGGGAGTGGTTTACCATTTTTTGGAACTGTTGTCCGGTAAATTCCCATAAAGCCCCGAACAATATAGGTGACTGCTGATGTTCTTGTTTGTCCTGAAGAACTTGAGAATAAGCCCTTACTTATGGATGAAGAAACCACATACTGGAGCTACAGAACATGGAAGAATCAAGCTGTTACTGAATTGGAAGCTACATCAATGTTGGGTAGGTTTATAGTACTGGAAGGTACCATGCACAGTGCTGGAAGATAAAAAGCAATCATCAACACCATCCACCTGTGACCTATACAAGCTGCAATCCTGACCTGACAGGCTAGAGATGCCTGTTGGAGAAATAGTAAGAGAAATGGATCACTGTAACCAGCAACTTTCTGATTTAATTTCAGTCATTCTCCACAAGATGTAAGCCATACCCACAATATTTTTTTGTTTGTTTGTTTTTGTTTTTTTTTTTTTTTTTCTAAACAGATCATAAATTCTAGGCGAGAACCTACCATAATTATTCTGCTAAACAGACTCAGTATTAAACAAAGGGACTTGTACTCATTTATAGTTATAATACTAAACTGGTGAATCCTCAAAGAAATGACTTTATGCATTAGATGGTGGTTGATAGGTCACTGTGGACGAGTAGTTAGATGGTTAGATCCAGAGGTGGTAGACAAACTCAAGGAAACTGTTTTACTGATTTAACAAATCAGTTAAACAAATGGTGGCTTGGCAGTGTACACAAGATCTATGTAGGCTGATTCTAAATCCAATCCCAGCATGCAGAGATAAGGTGAGGATGAAGTGCCACTCCAAGATGACGGACTACTGATATCTGAAAGATGCAGTGAAAGTGCTATTTATTTATTTATTTATTTATTATTATTTTTTTTAAGAACATGGGTCCTGACTTGTTGACCATGATCCAGGGGAAGATTGCATGGATTCCATAATTTGGGATTAAAGAATTTAAAGAAAATAAAAAGAGAGACAAAGCATGTTGGGTTGGAACATCTGGTGAATCTCCAAGGAGCGCGCACGTGTGTGTGTGTGTGTGTGTGTGTGTGTGTGTGTGTGTGTGTGTTTGTGTGTGTGTGTGTCGGGGTGAATTTGATGAAAATATGCTGTATGAACTTTCCACAAAAAATCCCTAGTTAAATAAAAAGAAATAAGCAGATAATTCTAGGTAGTGCATTAGTCATTTTTCAAACTGTTAAATACTGTGCTTCTCATATAGCTCATATAGTCTGCTTTCTCAAGAATTCAGAACACATAATCCAGAATCTTCTACATTGTTGATCAAATTATTATGCTTCTGCTCCTGACAACATGGTTGAGCAAAGAGAACATAAGTGCTTTAAATAAAGCATGTTGGATGAACGAGATTCAGATTAAACTGTTTGTACCATTAAACTGTGAATACCTGATTTTCTTTTTAACAGGAAAAGTCAGCTTCATTCAAATAATATATAATTGGAAGAAGGTAGGAAATTGATTGCCTCTTCAGACAAATTTATGAAGGATGTGAGAAGACTAGCTACAGCTATAAATATATGTGAATACAATTAACTATTAATATATAAGATTAGACAAAAGCAATTAGCTAAAATTGTAGAATAATGTAATGCTACAGCTTCAAACCTTATTAGAAATGAGCTCTGACAGTGTGTTTACAGTTACAATTACCAATACTATTAAGGATCTGAAAGGTTATTAGGAATACTGAACATTATTTAAAAGCAGAAAAAAAGTTGTGACATTGACTAGTCAAACTCTTAAGTCTGGTTGTGTTACATTCTCTGTTTTTCTGCTTCATAGAGCAGTGCTTATGCTCACAGACCACTCAGAGAGCTGGACCAGTGGCTGATTTTCCATAGTTACTAATTGACAGGCGCATCAATTTTTACACACAGGAATATGGACCTTGTTGCATATTATAAAGTGTCACTTTATGAATGTGATGGATGACACCAAACTAAGATTCTACCTGACACTAGAGAAAAATATTTTTTTACCCTTTCAAAGAATCCAAAACTATTGTAACAATCATAGTATTTACATGACAAAACAATTTTACAGAAGTTTATATTAATATGATCAATCCCATTTAAGAAAATGATTAGTCCCATTAAAGAAAGTACATCGGAAAAACATTAAACTTAAGATGTTAAGTTATTTTACTTCTTTAATTTGCTTACCCTCTCCTAAGCATCTCTTGGTATCACTCATTGTTACTAATTTATAAAATATTTAAATTAAAGAGCAAAGATCACACAGCCATATAAAAGGAGAATTCAATTTATATAGTTGCCATCAAGTGCTTTGAGCTTTCCAACATACAATCACAAAAGTACCTTTTAGAGAAAACTCATTATAAAAACAGAGTGTTCTATTAATTAATTTTCTACTACCTTCTTTCTCTAAAAATCTTTTGATTAGTGTGTATGCTCCGAAGTTCCCTCTAGCCTTTGGATAACCTTCTCCACTGAGCCCTTACCCCCTCAGATAGCTCAGTCTCCACTGACTGATTCTAAAATGTGGAGTTCATATGTATGTAGTCCTAACATTGCCTAATGTGCAAAATTTTAGTATCCTTGCCTTGGCTTCTATCTTTACACATTTCATATTTCAGTAAAATCAAACTCTTAAATAAAGTATTTTTCTTATATTCTTATGGATTTTTTAACATCAATAAAGATAAATTATAATCTCTTGTTTGTTTTTGTTCGTTATTTCCATCATTTTTTATATAACCTGCTATACGTTCTTATTTAAATACAGCTTCAATTAAGGCTTTCTATTCCATATTACCATACTTATCTTATGCTTGGTTAATTAACATTCAGTAAATACATGGGTATGAGAACTATATAGTAAAAATTACCCTTTAATTCTTCTATGTAAAAATTATTTTATCTTTACTTTGAAGTGGAACATTGTAAATAGGTTTTGTAATACTTTCCAAATAATGGTGAGTTTACTTTATGTAATGATGTCTGTCTAAGCATAGAGCACATTAGTGAGCAGGAAAAAGAAGGAAGCCAGAAGCCATTAAGCAGGGTCCCAGGTCACTGATGCTTACAAGAGCATTACTGTTTAATTACACAAAGAAACCTTTGAGTCCAGCTGTAATCCAGAGCTGAAAAATCTCTCAAGCAAATAGCACACCTCCACAACTTCAGGGGCGAAATAAATACACCGCTGCATTGCAGTGGAGGGGTTGGAGGGACAGACTGCTTTATTTCTCATTATCAGTTAATGCCTTTTAATCCGATCTCACTTATACTTATTGCCAATAGCTTGTTTAAGTAAAAAAAAAAAAAAAAAAAAAAAAAAAAAAAAAAAAAAAAAAAAAAAAAAAAAAAAAAAAAAAAAAAGAAAGAAAGAAAAAAAAAAAGATTTACATGATCTAAAGATAAGGAACAACTGGAAATGGTGGCCAAAGATTAAAAAAAAAATGCTTGTTTATTTAAAAGCTTGTTAATATTGTTAATATATTAAAAAGTTCGGAAATCCTCCTTTCCCATATAGTCTAGAAAAGACCCAACTATTAGGTGTTTTAAAGCTTGGATTTTTCATTAACAGCCTCTTGTCTAGATTCAGTTTCCACTGGGAAGGCTATGGTACTACACTGAAAAGTTAACAAGTCAATGCACTCATTAGATTAATATCATTAGCGTGTACTAAGCAAGTCTGAGACAACATAAATAGTTTTGTACAAGAAATGAACAAAGACAGACCAAAGCAATTGCCATGTATAGATGAGGGGAAGGAAGCAGTCAGGGATAGTCACCTGTTTTTTAAATTCCTAAGAAAATAATAGCACAGAAAACACAATGAAATTTCTATGAAGTTATGCCTTTTTCTTCAAATAAGATTTTACAAATTTATGAAATAATGTAGTTTATACCCCAAATAAATATTGAGGAGTTGGCGTCATGCCTGAAGAGATGGATTTAGGTTCACTCAGGTTTAATAATCTATGTTCACTAAAAAATGCATGAGATATGTAATAGATTAAAATATAGTCTATGAACAACGTTTAAAGTTCTAATTGAACATATTGATCTTATAGATTAAAATGAACATTCACAACTTTTGAAAATAATATTTTAAAATTTATAATCAACAATGTCCCTTCAAACTTCTTAAGAATCCATATGCACCTTTAATCAACTCAATTTTTTCAAATGACTTGCACTATTTAATAACAGCATTGCCTTTGAAATCAATATTTTTATTGTTATTTTATTTTATTTTTTATTGTTATTTTAAACAGTTCTGAGTTAAGAAACTTACAGCACATAGGGCATCTAAAAACTATGTACTTAAATGAAATTTAAATTGAGAACCCCAATGTTTGATCATATGAGAGATATGCCTTTTTACTTTTATCACTTTGTGAGCCATTAAGACAGAGAGACAAGTATGCAAGTTAGGTGAATGCTCTGTTAAGACATTTGTACAGGATGATAATAGAGATTTCTGTGATTTCAATACCCATCTTGTCTGTTACATTGGATTCACTTTGAACTCAGAGCTGACTAGTAAATGTCTATGTAGTGAGTGACTCAGCTTGTTTCCAGAACCTTTTCCCTTGGCTTCTTGAAAATTGGGGTCACAGGAGGGACGCTATAGCCTCAGCATTTTCTTGAGTTCTGCAAGTCAAAACGTCTATCCTCATACTTGTAGGGCAAGTGGTTTTCTTGATGAGACATTTCCCAGCCCTGAACCTTATAATTTTCAGCGAGAAGACAGAACATTTTAGGACATTTTTCTTTTCATTATAAAAATTTCTCTTTATCCATTTATATGACTACATCATGGTAGAGAGAAGATTGGATTTATTTCTTATGAACTAATTGCATCTGATTGCAGTTTAGTGATTTGGATTTTTTTTCAGTCATACCATATCTTTTATGAAATCAAACTGATATTATTTATTTATTTATTTAAGACCATTTCTTTCTTTAATAGTATGGTAAAAATCTGCTGCACACCTTACAATGGTCATACCTTTACAAATTGTAAATTTACTCTTGCCTTGATGTAAAACAAAATTGCCTTTAAAGTTTAAAAGTACATTAAAATTATCCCATATTCTTGCTGCTACTAACAAACCACAAACTGATGCCATCCCAACTCTGCATTCATCAATAAAAACTCTCTCTCAGCCCCCTCCCCCGCCAAACAAAAAAGACATACATACAGGATAATATGTCTAAGAAGGGAGTTTTAGAAAGTTCCTTGTGAACCTAAGTTCAATGAAGAGGAGATTCTATACGATTTTGTCATTTCACTCTGAAGCCTCTATAAGGAACAAGTCTGCCATTTTTTCTCCTCTGAGTTATCTCTCACATCTCCTTTTCCTTTTTATTTTCTTTTCATGGCTAAGAACTACATGGCTAGATTTTGATTTTTCTAGAAGGAGTCAAACTTCTCTGAATGGTTATTAAACCCTTACCATAGTATGCAGCCTCACAATATGTTGGTGAAGGTCTCAATAAATTATTTCTATAATCAAAGCATGTGAAGCTTTTGGTGTTGTTGGCTATCTGGTTTTCTTTTGGAATAGATATATTGAAGGTAATATATTACATGCACTTTAAAATCTTTAATATTAAATATCAACATATATGCCTAAATAGGTTCTGCTTTGCTCTAGTTTGTTACATTTTATAAAGGGAGGCATCCTTTAGTGGGAGGACTTACTGCGTTAGAATTTAAAATTAAAAGAATTCAAAACCATGTGATGGGGAGACGGAAACTATATTTTGAAAGTAGAACAATAAATATAATATAACCTCCGAGAAACTTAATTATGGCAGGCACCTTGGAGTTCAGAGCACATTCAATCAGAGAGAAATAAACAAGGGGGTCTGGATAGTTTCACTCTTTGTTAAAATTAAGTTTCTCCCAGGGTTCATAGAGAATTCTCTAAATCCCCCACCATCCACATAGTAAACGTATTATATATTTTGGAGTAATATTGACACTCAACTATTCAGAATTCATGATAATGGTAAAACTGAAGTCTCATACACTAAAAATCCTAATAAGCAATTCCAAATAAGGCACTGAATGAAATAGATGAATCTATCTAACCGTGACCTACTTTAGTACGCCCATCTGTACATGAAACATTTGCCCGTATGATTTCCATGCCGCAGACATTTTCAAATCTTTTGACCCTTGAGATTTCTGTACTGCTTAGCATGCAGCTCAATTGCATTCAGACAGCATTTGCATATGTAGTATGATTTGGTAGACTAAACCCTGAAATGCTGCTCTTGAAAGAACAAGATCCATGTTTACTTGTGAATTTACTGACTTCCTGCACATTAAATATGAAAAATGGGGAAAAAACTCTTTTAAGGTTTTATAGCAGAGTTTCTAGTCACATAGCTAGAAGGTATGCAAGTACAATAGCTATTCGCCTTTCTTCCCAGTCTGTGTAGAAGTTACCAACAGGTACTGAATGAAAAAAAAAAAAGTAGAAACAAGGAAACTGTATATGAAATTACCAGTGTTCAGAGTTAGTTTCGATTTCAACAGGTTTTGGAGGAGGAAAGCTGGACAATTACTGGCAGGAAAACTAATGTGATATTTACAAAATGTGATTTTTTTTGGTTTTTAATATTTAAAGTAAACTCTGTCTCTTTTAAGAATTACTAAGAATTCAGTGAGGTGGCTCTTCTTCTAATTAAGAAAGGAGGGTTGATTTCAGGATGATATACAGCTTATACAGAGAATATTGACTTATTAGCATCCTGTCCTTTAAACTGGAGGCTTAGAAGTTATATCTCCAAGAACTCAGAGACAGTAGTAAATATGTGTGCTTTGAAAACAGTTTAAGTCTTTAACAGAAAATAACTTGGTGCCAAAAAGTAAATGGGAAGGTTTGTATATTGACCACAGAGCAAGACAAGTTCTCATTTAAGATGGATATGTCTTTTATAAACAGAGAGATGAAAGATTCAAATTCAAATAATCTTTTTTAAAATGTATAAATTTATGGACATGGGTGTTTTGTCTTTATGGATGGGTGTGAATCATGTGTATGGAATCCTGATGGGAGGTCAGAAGGTGTTGGAAGCTATAGAACTGTAGGTACTGATGGGCAGTTAAAGGATGCCAGGTGTCATAGAACTATAGAAACTGAGGGGAGGTCAGAAGAAGGCGTGAGGAGCCATAGAACTATAAGTAAAGATGGTTGTTAAGCCAGCAGTTAGTGGTTGGAATCAAACTTTGTTTTTCTAGAACAGTCAGTGCTCTTAACTGAGTCATCTATCTAGACTTTAATAAAAATAGTAGATAGTTCACTAAAACACTAATGACTTGCTGCGTTTATAAAAGCAATGTAAAAAAAGAAAAAAAACAACACTATAAATTATGAAAATCAAGATACTTACTTTGACAAGCCGCCATTTAGTATAAACTATAACGGGTTGTGTTTGGTGGTATCAATATTGCCAGAGCTGTAGATTAGCTATCCAAAACAAAGAAACAGAACACAATGAGGGCATGGGATGTCTCCTTCAATTTGTTGACTATAGGGAACAAGAGACTGCTAAAAAATAAAGGCTATTGACATCAATTTCTCATTTCTCACAGAGTTTCAAGGTAAAAATGTGTTGCTGAACACTATAAACATTACATGCGGACATTTAGTAAATTAAGCCTGAGCTGACCTGGAAGCCATACTGAAGACTAGCTCTCAGAGTGTTCAAAGTGTTATACGAAGTTCTACGGGAGAAATTAGTAGTCCTAACCATCTATAACGCCTGAAAATTAAAATTAGTACCATAGCACAATTTCCCAGGAATCTAATAATTTTATTTATTTATTTATTTATTTATTTATTTATTTATTTATTTATATCTTGGGTTAAGCAACAGCCATCTAATTTGACATAACATGAGCTTATAGGGATTCATTTCCAATACTGAGCCATCTTACCATGGCAGGTGAAGATGTGAGTTCCAGAAGAGAACTTACTACTGCCATGTTCCCAAAACAGAACAATTTCTCACAGCATTCTACATACTTATACATATGCACATTGATAGATAGGTGCATCGCTCATTCTCCATCCAATTAAGTTTTTTTTTTCTTTTTTCTTTTTCTTTTTTCTTTTTCTTTTTTCTTTTTATTTTTTTCAGACAGAGACCGGTACAAATGTCTATAACTGATAAAAATGGAGAACATAGCTTATTATGGGTTGTCCAATGTCATCTGATGCATTCACAACACAACCTCTGAACCTAAGTTGCATGGAACATCAAGGAGAAGCACCACAACAGGGAGATTATAAGAAGCAGAAGACTGGGATATCAGCTGTGATATAGTGACGTGTGTGTGTGTGTATTTGTGTGTGTGTGTGTGTGTGTGTGTACGTGTGTGTGTATGTGTGTGTGTACGTGTGTGTGTACGTGTGTATGTATGTGTGTGTGTGTGTGTGTGTGTGTGTGTGTGTGTGTGGGTGTGCGTGCGTGTTTGTGTAATGTCAGAGAAAATGCACATATGAAAATTTGACAATATACTCATCTAAATAAGGCCAGCACAATGATATCATTTTTAACAGGTGAATCTAGATCAGGAAATATTGCATCACCAGTTGGAGTGTTATAGGAAATTAATATTAGCTTCAGAAAGATGGAAATATTTCACAGACTGCAAATACAATATTCACATATGTAATTCGCAAAAAAGTAAATTAAAAGAAGAAAAATATCTGCTTAGCACAGTAGAGTTTCTTATAATGGAACAAGAACCAGGCATAGTGGCACCTGCCTTTATTCCTAGCACTCAGGAGCAAGAGTCAGGCAGATCTTTGTAGCTAGGGCTCTGCTACTCAGAGCAAATTCATTTAAAAAAATTGTAATTGTTTGTTTTAACTAGCAGAAAAACATTGATCAAAATTTGTTTTGGCAAGATGTTAACCATGTTTATCTACTCTCTGTATTTTAACATTTTCTGCTATTTTCAGCAAAGATAGAGAACAATGAAGTTGTTTTGGGTATTGACAAACCTAGAAAGCAATATATAAATACAAATCTGTCTGATATGACTGTGTATATTTAGATGTCACTAAGTTGAAGATTTTTTGACCATTTGCAATTATATGTTAGAGGGTGAAGAACAATGTCTGAACCTATTGCATTTATTCTTAGTATAAATTATGCATTATAAACTAATCCTAACCTTCCTTAAAGGAGATACTTTTCTCGAGATCAGTAATCATAAAATGTTTTCCTTGATAGCGAAATAATATAACAGGTTCAAGATTTTTTAAATGAGATTTTTAAAAGGGTTTAAATCCTGTAAAAATATATGTTTATGTGTCACCTAGTACATATTACCAAATGGTATGGTTACATAGCTCTGCTGATGTCATAAGTCTAGAGCTTATAAATGGTATGAACTTATTGCTAAAGAGATCATATACCTTGATTATGGATAGCAGTGAAAGAATGCTGGCATTAAACTGGAAACTCCCTCCAAGTTGGTTTATCTTTATAGAACCAGAAGCTGCTATGTATGCAGTTGGTGGTTCAGAGTTGACAACAGTCTTCCCCAGCCTTAGACTTGCCCTGTCACAGTGTCAACTTGCAGGGCAAGAGGGTTATTACTCAGACCATCATGGGAAGACTTGTATGGTGTGACCTGGTAATTTCTGATTAGATTTAAGATCTTTTCCATTGACGGGATCTTATACCTTGTGCCTGCTTAAATGTCCATGGTTTGGGATATTGTAGGCACAGGGAGACATATTTTAAATATAGTGGGTCCACAACTTACAGTCAGTTCCCTCAACTAAGGTACAGCTCCGAGGTTCATATTCTCTTTCTGTCACTAATGTATTCTCTGTCCTTAAATTTATCACATTAATCCATCTCTTTAGTGTACAAAGAAGATAATATGGGGAACTTTATTTTAAACATCAGATGTCTTTGTGAATCAAATTTCCTCTTTTAATTTCTTATTCTTGCATGCCTATATATGTGTTTTTGCATGATGCATTATAAACATATGAAGACATCCTGCTTAATTAGCTTAGGACTGACTGTTTTAAACTGGGTAACTTACTCTCTGTGTGTATACTGGGAAATTGTACCTAGAAAAGGTTTTCCCATCTCAGTCATGACTAATTGTCTGCAGATATTCATTTTGGGGTAAGGCCTTGTGGGCTCTCCATCATTCATGTTGGCATATCAATTGGCAAGGCCATTTTTCAGATCTTGGTCAGGCAATTCTGTCCTATATAAAAGACACTATGTCACTGCAAGTGTCCTAGTCCACTGTAACTTACAATATTCCTGAGCCTTTTTTGCAATCTTCAGTGAGCCTTAGATGTAAGGATTACTATGCACAATAGTTGGATAAATCTCTGCATTTTGATCAAGTAGTTAGTTGACAATTCTGAGAACAGATACATTTTTAAAAATCTCTTAATGAAATATAGAACATTCCTTGATAATTTCATTATTTGTGATTCAACAATTTCTGATAGTTTTTTTCAACTTTTATTAGATATTTTCTTCATTTACATTTCAAGTGTTATCCAGAAAGTTCCCTATACCCTCCCCCCTCCCGGCCCTGCTCCCCTACCCATCCGCTCCCACTTCTTGGCCCTGGCGTTCCTCTGTATTGGGGCATATAAAGTCTTAATGACCAGGAAAGCCTTTTCACGATCATAATACTGCCTGTTTCTTTGTATCTATCATTAAATTTAACTATGCAGGAGAAAAGACTGGAGACACTTAGCTTGTATAAACAGTTTTCATTGACCAGTTCCTGAAACTTTTGAGTAAAATATTACCACCTTCAATAATAACCTTCAAAAGACACAGGAAGAAAATAGTTCATATCTGGAGAACTTCGTAAACTGTGTCCTATGACCCTGACTCTTTATATCTTTTAACTATATTGTTTTTGATCAGACCAAAAGTATTCACTGCTTACTCTATACAAAATGGAAATGGACATTCCCCACCTGTTTATAAAGCTGTACATTATTCTACAGACCATGCCCATAGTATTTCAACCTCCTGGGTATACATCACTTCCACTATGACTGCAAGAGTCGTACTTCTTTATAAGGGCATGCCTAACTGACCTGGAGAGCTCTGATCAATTCCTCTCCCAGCCCTGTCTTCCTCATTATGCCACACCCATCAAAGTTCTGTCCAAAATTCTTAAAGTCGGCCTTCTCCAACCCTGACACATTATCTAGTCTGTGATTTTCTTTTATGGCATGCCTAGTGATTGCAATCAGTTAATTTGCAGTGGGACATTTAACATCTGTGTCTTCAAAGAGAATGCAATGAATCTTGTTAGTTCATTCCTATATCAACATCCTTTAGTACTTTTGCACATGTTAAGCTCTCAACAGAAATGATCACATAATTCAGTAAAGTAATAAAGAAGAGCTAGAGAAAAAAAAAAAAAAAAAAAAAAAAAAAAAAAAAAAAAAAAAAAAAAAAAAAAAAAAAAAAAAAAAAAAAAAAAAAAAAAAAAAAAAAAAAAAAAAAAAAAAAAACAAAAAAAAAACAAAAAAAAAACAGAACTTACCAGATTTTTTTAAACATACTTTTTCCTCCTGTACTATCATACTGAAGTAATTATCAAGAAAATATTGGTACCATATTTCTCTTAATGAATACTTTCCCCTCAAATATTGAGTATCCCTACTATCAGAACCATCAGAAACTTCCTATATCTTGTCAGAAACCAAAAGGTATTCTCAACTCTCAGGATGCATTCTTGGCATAAACAATCACATATTGAGAGATTTTTAAATATTAACTTCTCTAAATTTTTGTCATGAAAGCTGAATTGAAAATGAGGAATGCAACCATTTTGTATTTCTATTTCTTTCAAAGCAATATGTTATGCTGATATGAATAGAGACAGTGCTTAAGTTAGTATCAGAAGAAAATCACACTATTTCTTATTCTTTATGTATTAGAGAGTGGAATGTCTCCTGTTTCCTGCTCTTACACTACAGAACTAGAAGCGCTTCCCTTATTTGCACTTACACATAGAAATCCACAGGACTCATTTTCATCTCCCTATCTATGTTTGCAGTCTGCCAATGTGAAAATTAACAAATTTCTAGTACATGAAATTTCTTCCTCCTCAAATCCTCATGTAGTTATTTCTTTCTTGGCTACCAACTGAATGTGCATAATGCTGAAACATTCATTCCCTAGGTGTTCAGTATCACATCTATAGAAGAGATTTATTTGAGGGATGTGATTGGGTCATCAAACACCTAAACAATGCTCATACCATTCACAAGATCTAGGGCCACTCTAACCCACTGAGACACATTTTAATTACTTCACTGCTGGTAACTACTTGGATATACTCTAATAATTACCAAGAAAAATGCACCCCAAAACCTAACTGTGTAAGGTGATATGTTATAAACCCAGTCTTCCTTTATGATTTTCTCCTGTGTTTTTTTTTTTTTTCATGTTACAGCCTTAACTTATATTTCTTGCAGCTGCCTTATGCTTTGTGTTAAAACCTATGATTTTCAATCATTTTAACATTCAAGATAAAATAATTTTTCAGATCAAAATTAATATGATCTAGACCTTTCTCTTCCATGTTATCTCTTCTTTTTAATCTTTTATATTCTTTAGAAAATTGTCTATTGGCCAACATGAAGCTATGTTTTGTATTGTTTTGTTTTTCTAGGATCTATTCTCCCAAATAAGACAGGAGTCTAATCTGGAATGAATTTTTTAACAGGAAGAAAAATGGGAAGTAATTTCAAAGCTAATATTCAAGCGAAACATCCATGTATTACCAGGCTACATATATCTTGGGACAAAAGCAGTTGAGATAGCCTAAGACTTTTTAATCAATGTTTAATCAGACTTTCTGCTGTTGCAGCTAAGCAAAGAATTCATTTACAACATATTCTCTTATCTGCTCTCATAATTGAGTCACTAGAACACATCTAATATACCAAGAAAAGAGAATGTCAGTACCTTTGCTCCTAAATCACTATTCTCTCTCTATTAGAGAAGATATGCTTGTAATGCTATCTAGCTCATAACCTTCTTTTCAAAAGTACATATGACAGACTCAAAAACTTCCCAGATAAAAAACAAAAGATATTTCATTATATTAGTGATTAGAAACTTCATGGTAATGACACCTGGGACTTGCTTTATTTACAATGTCTTTCTTCTCTTTTTACCTTAAAACACGTTTCAAGTATACTCAGAAATTATTTTAGCTATAGGTAAGAATGGATATGTGTTCAAAACCCACACATGGCAATCTGAAACAACTAGGTGTTTTCATTTCAATAGCATATGAATAAGGGAGTTATGCAATAACTCATTATTAGCTAGTATTTATTGTATATTAAATAATTTCTCTTAAAATATAATTCATTGAAATTTGATATCACCATTTTTATTTTTTATAAGCAGCCATTATAATTTTGAAGGGGTCAAGGCATAATAGTCATTTGAACTTGATTAAGTGTTATACAAATGCATATTCTGATATTTATACATGTGTTGTGCATATAAATATATTTGTAGGGGAAAGAAAACCTATAGTCATTGAAGTTAGGATATTAATCTTTATGAAAATCTTGCATATTCATGTTCTTATCAAAAGAGATTATGAATTCATAGAATCATTAAATATATGTATGTTCTATAGATCATATATATGTATGCACACACACACACACACACACACACACACATATATATATGTATATATATATATATATATATATATATATATATATATATATATATATTTCTCAATATGATAATTTTAAGAGCATGGGGTGTGGGTCAGTAGTACTATTCTTCTCTGGTATGTGAAGGTCCTATATTTAGTAATCATAGCTACCATAAAATATTTGGCCTCAATAGCTCTTATAAACAAGGACATCAGGATATTTCACACAGGAAAAGCGTAACTCTCCACTTGGTTGCCTGCATTTTCCTTTCTGCCTCCCTCCATTCATTTATCCTTTCCTTCTTTCTTTCTTTCTTTCTTTCTTTCTTTCTTTCTTTCTTTCTTTCTTTCTTTCTTTCTTTCTTTCTTGTATACTTCAATGACCATAGCTCACTGCATAGACATACTCAGTGGCCTTGAAGTAGTTGATATTGACCTACTTGTGCCTTTAAATTTTTTCTTACTTTTAATTTTGGCATCAAATACATTAACAATGCTTCTTTGAATTTAGGGGTGTCGAGTTCTAAATTGAGCAATTTGATAGTGAAACAATTCACAAACTTACACCGAGATAATAATTTCAAGTATAAATCATTTCTAAATACTATACGGGATCACATTTCTGTGACAGTCTTGACTCTAGAGAGTATACTGAGGGCATTTACTTAAGGCCCAAAGACATAAATAAGTCTGGGCTTATTGAAGTCCTTAGCCGGATCCTAAAATACCTAGAACTAGATGAAGAATCTATATATATTTCATTCACTATAAAAGTTCCTCTTTATTTAAAATAATTTTTCTGAATTCATTTGAAACAGAAAACAAAATATCTTCAGGATTATTATTTAAGGAAATGCTTACAATATGTCTAATCTGAAAATATAAACAAGCATTTGGTCTATAGTGAATAAAAAGAAAAGTGTAAAATGGAGACAAAATGAAAAAAAAATGAGGTGCAGCCAATATGATTTTCTTTTGCACATTTAAAAAGAGTTTCATGACTTCTATCCTATCTTCTTTGGCTTCATTTCTTAGTCATGTATGCAATACAGAGAGGCATGGCATTCATGAGGACTTGCAAGACCTATTCTTTAATCTGTAGATAACAGTGGCAAGCACACTTTGAGAATTTTTGTGATAATGGAAACTGACAGACAGTATCAATGGATCTGTTGCATGAATAATGAATCTGGGAGCAACACTCCAATGTTCTACAATTCCAGCCTTGCACAGTTAAAGGACTAGTGCAATCTAGTCATCTGTGTCTCATTTAAATACAAGAGTCTGTTTCTATCTTTAATCTTCTAATTTCAGGAAATTAGATGTAAAACTCTCCTCATTCATTATAGGTACAGAATGATCAAAAGAATAGAAATTTTCATCATAAAGCTAATTGCATTGTCAAATGACCTCATACATAATGAATCATTAAAAATGATCTATTCTGTAATAATTGTATGCTGCTAAAGGTTAAAATAGCTTTAACGTGTGGGAAAAATTGTAATTGAAATAAATTCCAGCTTTATAATGCATTTGACAACTCTGAAATTACTGGATAATATTTTAGATTTGTAAACTTTATCTAATGAGAGTACTGATATTTTGAGTACCAAGAAAGAAAATATCACATTCCATAAACACCCTGAGACTGAAACAAAACAAAGTTCTAGAATACCATCAGCATTGATCTTGGTAATTAGCTCTTCAGCTCACTGATCTCTAATTGAATTTGCCCAGCAAAAGTTATTTCACTCCCAGAGAATCAACTATAAAACACTCAAAATCATGTTATTCCTTTCATGTGTTCAATCCCCTCCAATCAATTTTTAAATGCCCCACCCCAAAAGTGAAAATCAATGTAGCTGCATATCTGTTAATATCCTTAGACAATGATAATGTTCAGCAGGGAAACAGCCATACACAACAGAGATAAAAGGGGTTTCTGGAACACAGTTCCTTTAAATATGATTAAGTCCAAACAAAAAGAACAAATTCCCATTAATGGATGAGATCATGGTGACCTCGTCTATTGAAATGAAGTTAAATGATGATAGAAGTGCAAGATAAAGAAAACATAATGTGTACACTACAATATACCAGATCACGGGGCTATAAGTATAGGTAGACCATCAATTTTCAAGAATATAAAGTAGATGAGTAAAGGATTGTCACACACAAATTGTCTAATAATCACATTTTATCCAGACAAAATGACATGCAGTAATCATGAAGAGTCTGCAATTGTGAGCAGTTATTTTCCTGTTGAAATGATTCCTGATCATCATAAAGCATGATTGCAATTACTGTTTTTTACTGGCTCAGAAACAATGTATTTATTGATTACAATAATAATGGGATTTTGAGATTTAAAAGAGATTGCATGTGTTACTCAAAGTATTTCTCTTAAGTCAAGGTGACTTCACTATGGATGACCATGAATAATGAAGCAACAAAGGCAGAAGAAAGCTCTTACAATTTTGTTGAGGTTGACCTGGGGAAATATTTAACACAAGCAAATGGCCTGCCATCTGTCCAGTCAGAGAGATATGTAAACCAATCAAAGATATAAACAACAGGCAAATCATAGAATCCAACACTGAAGTTAAAGATCTTGAGTGAGTTCTAAAAGTACTTTTTAAAAAATAAACATTTGAATTGTAAGTAACCTGACTTTTACATTTTCACTAATGTTTTCTCCCATGTCGTATAGCAATTTTACCACCTCAATAATATAAGATCCATAGATAAACTTAAAATTTTATTGGAGCTATAGAGTAGTATTGAAACACATTTTTTAAATTTCAAAATACCCAATTAAAATATGTATATCCTCACAATGCTTTGAAAATTCTTTTTTATAAATAGCTTACTTACTTAATGGTGGAAGAGTGACCCCAATCTTATTCTTGTTGTAATTTTTGTGATCTTAAACTTTGCACCAGTCACACCTTGTCACCATATCTTCTTAACTTCACTTTCTCTGCCTTCTGTAGAATTGAATATGTCTGATCATCTATCTGCACAACTATTCTCCATGTTTAAGCTTAATTTTAAATATCTTACTGGCCCAGGTAAACTGGCTGTCTATGAATCTCAACAAAATATAATGTCTTAGTTTGGGACTTACCAGTTTTTCACAGAACTTTGAGGGTTTTTTGCTTGTTTGTTTGTTTGTTTGTTTTGTTTTGTTTTGTTTTGTTTTGAAAGAGAGAGGTACTCTTAATAATATCCTTATAGTATTACTTTTATGGCAATCACAAAATACTTAATACAGGGAGCATGTAGGAAGAAAACAGCTATTATTTCAATAACAGTGTCAAGTAACTTAAAGTTTAAGATCACACAGTTTTATATATTAATACTCTGGTAGGGTATTTTTGTCTATATCCCACCAGGGAAGAAAATATTGCTTAGTACCATTTTGTAGGTGTAACTGGCAAAGCATGTATTGGCAGGAGAAGAAGCAAAATACAGCATCAGACAAGGGTTCCTAGGAACCATTCATTCCTGAAGCAGCACCTGGTAGGAATAACTTAATCTCTTCTGTATGTGGTATCCACAATATAATAATCTGATATAACAGCCTTTGACCAGGCAGAACTCCCTGGTTACATCCTCACAGACATATTTTGGAAAACATACACCAGTCATTCTTTATGTCACCAGCACCAGAAACAGGAATGACACACACTTCATTTTGTCCTTGTAAGAAATTCAAGTAAATAATGTGATCTCCTCATTGTAATAAGGAAATCATGTCTTCAAATATCTTGTGAAGTGAATAAAAATATTAAAAGATAAATACAAAAATTAAAAATCATGATAAAATATAATTAGTAAGAATCTTACCATAAATAAATAGAAAAATGAATAGATAGATGATAGGTAGGTTGATAGAAATGATTGATAGAGATATATATATAGATAGATAGATAGATAGATAGATAGATAGATAGATAGATAGAAAGAAAGATAGATAGATAGATAGATAGATAGATAGATAGATAGATAGATAGATAGATAGATAGATAAAACTGAACATGAAGCTGGTGTATGAAGGTAAGGAATTATCCAAAAGATATGTATAAAGAACTAGGAAGTTATTTTTATCTCAATAAGAGTCAAGCTCTATTTTAAGTCAGAAATGAATCATTCATCTAGATGGTTGATATACAAGAAGTCTTCTAGACAAAGGTTAAAATAGCAATAGTTTGTACAAAAGTGAAGAACCCTTTGATTGAAAAAATGGTGTATTTTTTCTTTCTCTGCTTGCTTTCTCTTTTCTTTATGAGACCTATTATCTATCTATCTATCTATCTATCTATCTATCTATCTATCTATCTATCTATCTATCTATCTATCGTATCCTGGTCTCTAACTAGCACTTTTCTGCCTAAGCTTCTTTAATGTTGAGATCATAGACATGAGCTATTATGCACATTTCAGATGGGGGGTGTTATTTCCTAATAAGTCCAATTAATACATGTTTATATTATATTAATTTAATAATCAAATCTGAACCTAAATTTATTAAATTTTAATTCCATTGGTCCTTAGGAATAACTGAAATAGAACTTACGGAAGACTGATAAGTCTGTAACGTTAGGATCCTAAGGTCCTGGGGTAACAAAGTCAAAACTCATAATTGTTAATCTTATTGTAAAATTAAAGGCGAATGGGTGTATTTATTTATTAAAAGCATGTATTAGCATGTAGTAATATTACATTCAATGTGGCAAGATGAAATGTTGATTTGAAGACACATACATGGTAGAAGAATTGGTAAGTTTCAACGATATATCACTTGTTGATATGGTGGGAAGATGAAATGTACAGCAGAGACAATTCCTATGGGCTCGAGATTATCCAGAAGCTCAGCTGTTTTTATTTTTTGACATCAAGATTTATTGTATTTGAAATTCATTATCAACAGAAAATAGTTATTGAATATTTAATGTGTACCTAGAATAAATCTAGCAACATTATTTTAAAACAATAAAAATAATTCAGACCTTGTGGTGATGTAAATAATAAATGTACCCCAAATTCCCAAGAATTTGCCCACGTGGGTGCTAGTGGGTGGAAGTGTTTGTGAGGTTTTCATGTAAAGGCTTGTTGGCAGAAATATGTCCCTGGAGGAAGGCTTTGAAGTTTAAGACATGTTCCTTTTACAGATCACATGATGATGGTGAATTTTTATTTTTCTAAAATTTAGCCAAATAAATCCTTCCTTTAATAAATTTTCTTGGTCATGGTATCATATCACCACAACAATAGAAATGAAACTAGCACAAACTCCTTACACATTTCATTTCTCATGTGCAAATGTGACATAATGAAATGGGGCCATTAAATTCATTGGGACATTAGCAGTGGCATGTTTAAAGGAGGCGTGGCACAGAGCTATGAGAGTGATTGCTGGAATTGAGAAGAGAACAACTAGTATCACCAACTCCAGCAGGTTCTGCCAAGGTGACCTGGGACAAGATTTAAAAGCTCTTCATATGTCCATTAGTTAGTATATAAAGTGAGCATTCCAATAAATGTTTCATTGCTGTTTTAATGACTACATATATAAACACATATGAATGCGTAAAAATGAACTTCAGTGTAAATATATCTAATAAACTGTTCTAAAATGACAATGAAGATTTCATTTATTGAAGAGTATTCTACTAAATTTCATATATATTCATAATTCCAGGAGTTATTTCCTAAAACATGTTAATATTAAATATAAGATTTTTTAGCAGGATATATATACACACACACACACACACACACACACACACACACACAATATTAAAGGCAATATGGGAAAAATATCAAATGTGAGTTTGTGAGTTTTTTTCTAGATTATATAAGGTTTATTTAATAAAATTTGGGGGAAAGTATTTAAGATACTTGCTATTAGCTGGAAGTTAATTGGAAAATGAACCAAATAAAAAAGTTAGTAAATAATCACAGTACAGGATAGATATGCTATGTGCCAGCACATAAGATTAAATATCAATTATTTGGAAAGTATTAATAAATAAACCTGAGCACAACAAATATAACCCATTATGACTATTGACCTTAACAAAAGAAATAAAATCACATGGAACTCTCAAAAAATAAAAAAATAAAAAAAAAATAAAAAAAATCCTCTTTTGTCTTAAAGTAAAATATAAGGCATCTAACAAAACAAGATGGCATCAAATCTATAAAAATTATTGCCAAATAGGATGAACCAATTTACTTACTTTAATTTCTGTCTTTCACACAACTTTCTTCTTAGCATTTACATGTCTATGGGAGGAGTAGAGTAAGACAACTGAAAAATGGATTTTATTATTTAAAGTTGGAAAATAATTATGTTTTACAAAATGTATTTTGTTTATACATAGTGGAAAATTAGACAAGATGTTTGAGAAAGATTTGTTTACATTTAGAGGGGGAAATGTTAAAATATTAAGAAAGCCTCCACTAGAGTATTTGTCATATCCTAAACACCATGACCAAGATGATAGATACTGCAGAAAAGGAAGGAAGGGAAGAGATCATAGAATTCACAGATTAGAACAAACTCAGTGGCCTGGAAAAAAGGGAATATTGGACATCTTCTATAGGTTCATTATGTTTGAGCAAAAATAAATACAAAGACATCCATATTAATTAATCAATATATTAAAAAGAAACTGTTTTAAATGTGATGTAAACAGAGTAACAAACTGTAAAGGGTAGAACAAAATATGTTGTTATAATAATAAACTGTAAATGATCTGCCACAACTGAATGTTAAAATAATTTAGCAGGAAATCATTATTCTTTATTTAATGCTCATCTATTGAGCTGAAGTCTAAAAACAACGAAGAAGTATTAGTTGTGTAAGCTTTCAAAGGTGAGAAATGAGCTAACATGTATGGAGGCAAATAGCAAAGAATGGATGTCTTGGAAAGTAGTTAAAATTCAAACCAGGGAAAGGACTAGAAAACAAATAACCAGATTTTTCTCAGAATTATGGGAATTATTCTCAGGAACACTGAAGATAATGTTAAAGTCTCTTTACATTTCAGAGAAAATGTTGGTTGAATGTAGAATTGAATGTAGAATTGTATGTATATGAAAAACATATAATTACAACATTAATGAAAGTTTACATAAACAGACTCAGAAGTAGTTTAACTTATATTAATTTTGTTTAATTATGTAAGTTATGTAAGAGAAATGAAATATGTAACAAATAGAAAAATGAAAGGAAGAATGAGGTACATGTTCTCTGTGTAGGAATGATGAGATAGATAACATAAATTATAGATAGATAGGTGTTTCTATGCTATCAACACATTTATTAATAGGCTAATTATTTATTTATAAATGAATTAGTACCTATGGTCTCTTGCCATCTCTCTCTTTGATTACTATCAAACTTTTATGAAATAAAAACAACAAAGTACTGAACTTGGTAAGACGTTTAATTGAGAAAATTTGAGCCATTTGTCAATATATTATTGACTAAAACACACGTAGCATTAAAGCTTCATTTACAAAGCTTAAAGTAGTAAAAGATATGCATATGTAAATATGTGAACTGTATTCTTAGTATTCCATAACAATACATGATTATTTAAAATTTGAGAAACTTGTTCATTCATCAGTTCATTTATCTAACTATCCAATATTTGATTCACAACTAAGAATTGTTTTAATTGGAATGTAACACATAGATCAATCTGGCAAGAAAACATGAGCTAGTACTTAATTAATTTCATAAATTATAAACTTATAGAAACACAGACACCCACTGCCCAATGTCCAATTGTATTAATTTATTATTTATACGTGTGTGTGTATATGTGTGTGTGTGTGTGTGTGTGTGTGTGTGTGTGTGTGTGTGTGTTGTTCATGCACACCATCGAAACACCTGAAACTCAAAGGACTTGTTTAAAGCAATCTCTTGTCTTCCATTATGTGGGCTGGATATTGAAATCAGGTCAGCAGGATTGCTGCAATTGTCTTTCCTCATTCAATAATCTCATTGTGTAGCACAACATTTTAAATTTGAATGCAAATGTTTCAATCAGGAAAATATTATTTTCATTGGCAACAATTGTTCTTTAAGTGATTCCATATGGCAATTTAACACAACACAACTAAGGATGGAATCTTACAAGGTAGGCAACAACAAACCATATAACCAAATTTAAAATGGGTGAGGTAGGTGGGGTGGGTGAGGGAGGAACACTATTTCAGAGGCAAAGGGAAGAAAGTGGGCATGGGGGGAAGAAATCTTGGAAGGGAACGGAGAAGGGATGGGACAACATTTGGAATGTAAATCAATAAACCAATAAATAAAAAACAATAAATGTTATAGAACTAAACAGAATTCTCAACAGAGGAGTATCTTATGTCTGAGTAGCACTTAAAGAAATGTAAATCTTAGGCTGTGGTGTTCTTCAGGGGAAGAACTTGAGGTTCCAAAGAGTTGGGAGGTCTGGTTTAGTGTGGGGAGGGTGTGGGTAGCAGGTGGGGAGGAGGTATGGGATGTAGAACAGTCAGAACAAACCATCCTCTGAGAGAGAGCCCAAAACGGATAAAGACTGGACTGTGAAAAAAAAAAAAAAAAAAAAAAAAAAAAAAAAAAAAAAAAAAAAAAAAAAAAAAAAAAAAAAAAATTTAAATTTAAAAGAAAAAGGAAAAAAAAAAAAAAAAAAAAAAAAAAAAAAAAAAAAAAAACTTTGAAATTGTACTTTACATGCATCAGAATGTATAAGATCAGAAGTTTAAGCTACAGCATATGCTGGCCAGGGTGTGGATGGAGCAAGGAGAACACTCTTTCACTGCTGATGGGGGTGCAAACCTGTACAAACACTCTGGAAATCAATTTAATTTGGAGGTTTCTCAGAAAATTGGGAATAGTTCTACCTCAAGAGCCAGCTATACCACTCCTGAGCATCTACCCAAAAGATGCTCTGCCATACCAGAGGGACACTTGCTCAATTTTATGTTCATAGCAGCTTTACTAATAAAAGCCAGAAACTGGAAGAAAAAAAAAAAAAAAAAAAAAAAAAAAAAAAAAAAAAAAAAAAAAAAAAAAAAAAACAGATGTCCCTCAAAGGAAGCATGGATAAAGACAATGTAGTTCATTTACACAATGGAATATCACACAGTTATTTAAAACAAGGGAATCATAAAATTTGTAGGCAAGTGGATGGGGTTAGAAAATATCATCCTCAACGAGGCAACCCAGACCCAAATAAAATGCATGGTATGTTCGCATTTATAAATGAATAGTAGAAATAAAGTACCGGATACCATGCTACAGTCCTCAGACCACCGAAAGCTAAATAGCAAGGAGATCCCAAGAGAGGATGCTTGACTCTCACTCAGAAGTGGAAATAAAAGTCATTGGATGTGGATGGAGGGAGAGATCTGTGTAGCAGATGGAGGGGGAATGGGGCAGTGGCTAAGGAATCAGACATAGGAAGAGCTGTGGAGAGAGGGCCTGGACTGTGAACAGAAATCTGCTGCAGGCGTTGTGACAGGGGCGTCTCTAGGACATTCCAGAGACCTGGGATAAGGGAGGTTCCAGAAAGTCGATGAGGGTGACTTTAGCTGAGAACCTAACAGTGTAGCATATGGAGCCCAAGTGACTACTTCTTGTAGCCAGAGGACTCCCAGTGGAAGGATAAAGACATCAATACACAGACAAAAACTTCAACCCAAAATTTTCCTTGCCTACAAGAAGTTCCGGGACAAAGATGGAGTGTTGACTGAGGGAATGGCCAATCTGAGTGAGTGGCACCAACTGAGACCTATCGCATGAGGACGAACCAGTCCATGACACTACTAATGATACTCTGTTGTGCTTGCAGACAGGAGACTACTAGCATCACTATTCTCTGATAGGCTCCACCCAAAAGCTGGCCAAAATTAGATGCAGAGACCCACAGCCACACATTAGAAGGAACTCAGTGAGTCTTGTGGAAGAGTTGTGGGAAGGACTGAGGACCTGTAGGGACAGTGACTCCACAGGAAGAGCAACAGAGTCAACTAATCTGGACATCTGGGGAATCCTAGAGACTAATCCTTTAATCAAAGAGAGCTAGATCTATATGTAGCAGACGCACAGTTTGGTGTTCACACTGAATCTCAATAACTGGAGTGCAGAAGGTGGGGTGGTACTGGTCCTTATGTTGCTGTCTTCCAGTGGATCCCATTCCCTTAATTGGGTTTCCTTGCCTGGATTCATGGGAGAGAATGCACTTAGTCCTGCCATGACTCGATGTGCCAAGGTGGGTTGGTTCTGGGAGAGGGGGCAAGGAGACAGCCTGCTTCTTCTCAGAGGAGAAAGGGATGGGGAGATCTGGGGATGGAGGAAAAACTGTGTAAAGGAGACTGGGGGGAGAAAATGGTGATCCAAATGTAAAGTGAATAAATTAATTAATTAATTAAGTAAGTAAGTAAGTAAGTAATGGAAAAATTGTGCAACATAACAGAAGTTGACATTTAATGCAATTCTTTTGTTAATAGCATTAAGTTTAATGTAAAACTAAAACTTCTTGTTAGATGGCACTATTGTGCACATATTCTGTCAAATGTTTACATTAAAAGCAAATCCAGCCTTATCAGAAAGGCTTTGTGACAGATAGTAGTGAATTTTTACCAATCCTAAATATGATAGGGGGCTAATATCCAATAGATACAAAGAGCTCAAGAAGCTGAACTCCAGGAATTCAAATAACGCCATTAAAAATTGGGTACATAGGGTTGCAGACCCCTATAGCTCTTGGGTACTCTCTCTAGCTTGTACATTGGGGACCCTGTGTCCTACCCTATAGATGACTGTGAGCATCCACTTCTGTATTTTTGAGAGACTGTCAAAGCCTCATAGGAGACAGCTATATCAGGGTCCTTTCAGCAATATCCTGCTGGCATATGCAGTAGTGTCTGCATTTGGTGGCTGATTATGTAATGGACCACCCAAGTGGGGCAGTCTCTGGATGGTTCATCCTTTCATCTTAGCTCCAAACTTTGTCTCTGCGCCTCCTTCCATGGATATTTTATTCCCTATTCTAGGGAGGAATGAAATATCCACACATTGGTCTTTCTTGATTTTCTTGTGTTTTGGAAATTGTATCTTGGATATTCTACGTTTCTGAGCTAATATCCACTTATCAATGAGTACATATCAAGTGACTTCTTTTGTGATTGGGTTACCTCACTCAGGATGATATGCTCCAGATACATCCATTTGCTCAAGAATTTCATAAATCATTGTTTTTGATAGTTGAGTATATATGAACTAATCAGAACCCCCAGAGCTCATGTCTCTAGCTGCATATGTATTAGAAGATGGCCTAGTTGGACATTATTGGGAAAAGAGGCTCCTTGGTCTAGCAATTTTATATGCCCCAATACAGGGGAATGCCAGAGCCAAGAAGTGGGAGTGGGTGGGTAGGGGAGCAGGGCTGGGAGAGGGTATAGGGGACTTATGGAATAGCACTTGAAATATAAATGAAGAAAATATCTAATAAAAATGTGAGAAAATGGGGTACAGAGCTAAACAAAGAATTCTCAACTGAGGAATACCAAAGGGCTGAGAAGCACTTGAAAAAATGTTCAACATCCTTAATCATCAGGGAAATGCAAATCAAAACAACCCTGAGATTCCACCTCACACCAGTCCGAATGGCTAGGATCAAAAATTTAGGTGACAGCAGATGCTGGCAAGGATGTGGAGAAAGAGGAACACTCCTCCATTGCTAGTAGGATTACATGCTGGTAAAACTACTCTGGAAATCAATCTGGCAGTTCCTCAGAAAACTGGACATAATACTACCAGTAGATCCAGCGATAATTCTCCTGGCATATACCCAGAAGTTGGTCCAACTGGTAATAAAGACACATGCTCCACTATGTTCATAGTAGTCTTATAATAACCAGAAGCTGAAAAGAACCCAAATGTCCCTCAACAGATGACTGGATACAGAAAATGTGTTACATTTACACAATGGAGTACTACTCATCTATTAAAAACAATGAATTTATAAAATTCTTGGGCAAATGGATGTATCTGGAGGATACCATCCTGAGTGAGGTAACCCAATCACAAAAGAAGTCACTTGATATGCACTCGCTGATAGGTGGATATTAGCCCAGATACTTAGAATACCCAAGATTCAACTTCCAAAACACAAGGAAATCAAGAAGGAAGACCAACGCATGGATACTACATCCCTCCCTAGAATAGGGAATAAAATATCCATGGAAGGAAGTGCAGAGTTTGGAGATAAGATAAAAAGATAGACCATCCAGAGACTGCCCCACCAGGGTGTTCCTCCCTTAATCAGCCAGCAAATGCAGACACTACTGCATATGCCAGCAAGATTTTGCTGGCAGGACCCTGATATAGCTGTCTCCTGTGAGGCTTTGACAGTGCCTGGCAAATACAGAAGTGAAATCTTACAGTCATCTCTAGGAAGGAACACAGGGTCCCCAAGGTAGGAGCTAGAGAGAATAACCAAGAACTGAAGGGGTCTGCAATCCCATAGATGGAACAACAATATGAACTAATCAGAACCCCCAGAGCTTGTATCTCTAGCAGCATATGTATTAGAAGATGGCCTAGATGGCCATTATTGGGAAGAGAGGCCCCTTGGTTTAGCAAACTTTAAACGCCCCAGTACAGGGAATGCCAGGGCCAAGAAGTGGAAGTAGGAGCATAGGGGAGCAGGGTGGTGAGAGGGTATAGGGGACTTTTGGGATAGCATTTGAAATGTAAATGAAGAAAATATCTAATAAAAATAAAGAATTCTAACAATCACAAACCATATACAATTTTATTTTTATAATAATGTGTGGCATTCAGTTTTTGTCAAAAAGAGTGCAACAATATTTTTAAACACTATATTTTTAGTTTCTGTAATTAAATGCATTAAATTTAAGAACTATTAAAATCAGAAAAATGTATAGAAGAGGTTACAAGAATTTCTTGACTTCTAGACAGTGTCACAGGGAGCAACTGAGTGATGTGAGATTGTATAACTGCAAGACAAACACCTATTTTATGTACTACTGCTAAAAACTTGAATTCATTTTTTAGATTACATAGAAACATTATGGTATATTTGTCTCAGTTACAAGATAACTATTTTGTTACAATAAAAACTATCATTAAGTTATTATAAATTGTAATAACTATCAGCATTTCTTAAATGGTTCTAAAAGCAGTGACTTTTTTTTTTTTTCTGGCTAGCATTTGTATAGAAGAACCTATGTAAATCCTATTTTAAAATTCATATACACCCAAGTTACTGGAGAAACTTTCTCTTGGAATAGTTGAAAGCTTATTCTCTTGCAAGATTTTATGTGTGTGGTCACTTGAATTCTGTAATTTTAAGAACATGTTTTAATACTCTCTTTCAAACGATCTTGTAGAATTACACTCACAAAGATGGGCATTGAGTCCTACATCTTCATCAGAACAAGTAGATACATAGTATTCTAATTTTTATTTAGATGCTTATTATAGAAACTTACTCATGTCTGAAATTTTGTGTTCAATGTTTTGAAATACTTTGAAACAGATAATTTTGTGGTTTCATTGGACATCATATGAAATAGTACAACCATTATATAAAACAACAGGGACGTTGCTCAAAGAACTTAGAATAGACCCAGTTTGAAATAGAACCTACCACTCGGAAGAAAGTTAAAAATGGCCCAGAAGAGACACACCTACATATTCAAGTTTGCTGTGGCCCCTCTTCCAAGTTGTAAAATGTAGAACCAGTCTAAATGCTTGCTCAACTTTAAGCTCTCTAAGATAAATGGAATGTGCATGTATGGTTGATTGTAAGTTGTCTTGAATGTAGGGGAGTGGAAGCTAGTGAAAAGGAAATAAAGGGAGAATGAAAAGAGCTATGTACCATCGGTACATGTATGCAAATATACCCATAAATCCTACTAACTTGTCAACTAGTACTGTTAATAATTACAATAAAAGGCTGAACATAAAGCATTACTTATAATTTCCCTTTTTGAAAGATGTGAAAACTACGAGTGCATCATGCATAAAATGAAGATGTCAGTCATTCTGATTTAGAGATGCTACTATAGTTCTTATTCTGCAAAAATATTTTGCTTTTGTTCTAGCCTGTTCTCCACATTGGGGCATTTCTCATTTATAAGTGAAAAATATTCTGTCTTTTATAGTAATTAAGTAATATAATATTCCTTTTTACTGTTAAATTTAATTACAGAAAATGTGTTAGAGCTCAGAAAATGTTTACTTATTGTCTAGATGTTGCTAATGAGAAGAAATGGTTTTACATAAATGGGTTTCATACATTACCAAGTTAAAACAACTTTTCACTCCCCTGTTCTGATGGTTATGGGAACATCACCATGTGTTAAGACCCATCCACATGTTTTAGCTGATATTAGAAACATTATCTTTACCTGCTAAGACATATTTCTGTTTGATTCATTGTAGAGAAAAGGTTGAAAAGTTTACATCACAGCCCTCTGTATTCACGTCAAGAATTGGTAGTGCAATACAGTGATAAAAAAGGAAACTTTCAAAACAACTCTTAATGACACATTTGTGGATCTTAAAAGAGCTTGGTATGCTGGGAAGGCATTATTCTAATCAGAATTAGCATCTTAAACTCTGATCTTAAAGTCACCTCCTTGTTTTATTCTCACTTGAATTCTAATGAGATTTTGTTTTCAGCAAGGGGCTCTAATACTGTTAGGGTACTTGTACTTCAATTATCTGCAGTTAACCCCAAATGCAAAGACATTCCATAGGTATTAGCTAAAAAAAAAAAATCTATCAACACACAGACATACACAGACACAAGGCAGACAGACAGACAGATTCACAGGGAAACAGGTACACACACAGAGAATGAGAGGCAGGGGGGCAGACAGACAGACAGAAACACATACACAGATAGACAGACAGAGTCTAGATAGACAGAGAGGTTATTATTAAGCATCTTAATGCATCTGATCCAAAGTTTAAGTAAAGGAATCTTAATTTCTGAAGAAAAAAAATATTCTAAAGCAAACTTTCTCTATTCAAAATAAAATTAATAATAAAGAGCTATAATGCTTGACTGGCATGCTTTTAAATAATCATGATGCAAGAAGCTGTAAACAGAAACCAGTGACTTGCCTAAGTTTAGCATTTTGAGAAAAATCCGAGCTTCCCAACTGTGGAGAGTATGTTACACAGTAGCAAAATTTATCTGATGCCCAGTGATTGATTATTGTCTTCAGTGTTGAACCTGCAGTATGCAGGCACACTACAACCTATACTTACCAAGGCATAGTTTGCTCATTTATGCACCTTACACAAAATAGCCTGCTTATCACATTACATAGGCACTCAATTAATAAGCTCTCAGAGAGATGAGAATGTGGTAGATAATTTAAGTATGTCAAATGCTAAACAAAACTGTAGTCACAAACCTGGGTGAATAAATAGGGGTGGAGTCAAATGGTTCTTATAAAATACAGCTAAAGAATACTTTCATTGAATTTCTCTCTATGACTTAAAACAGAAATATAAGTTGGTATAATCGCCAAGATGTATTTGCGACAAGCTTTAAAAGTGAAAAGCAATAAAATAAATTGAGATACTGTCCATTCCTCTTCTTACTAGTTATACCTAGGGTTAGAAAGTGTTTTTGACCAAGAAATATAATTAATAATTGCTTCAAATTTACCTCTGATGTATTTTCTGACACTCAGGGAGACACTGTTTCTGAAATACATACACTACCAAATGAATGCATAGTTTGACAAGCCAATTAAGCTGTGGAAATCCAGCAATCATTTCAACATAAAGTGGTACTTCTAGTTAGGTTTTGTTTTAGCCTTTTCTCTAATTAATTATGTGTATGTATGTGGATCTGCATGTGAGTTTGTGCACATGCGTGTAGATGCCCAGAGAAAGCAGAGAGAACATAGAATAAACAGAAACTGAAGTTATAGGAGAGAGCAAGTCACCTGATGTGTCTTGAAATCAGGCAAAAGAGCACATTCTCATAGCTACTGGACTCATCTTTCTGGGACATTAACTAATTATTTTAATTCCCTATATATTTTTAAGTATTGTGTTTAAATTACTATCTTTTGAATTTGTGGTTTTGAACATTATGTGGAACACACAAATTCTACCTAAGAATACATGTGTGTGTGTGTGTGTGTGTGAGGGGTGGGTGCGTGCATGTGTCTGTGTGTAGAGCAGAGAATGTGGAGGGAGGAAGAGAGGTAGAAATTGTCAGGATCTATCGTACACATAAAGGAAAAAAAAAATCTTTTTGGCTTTTCAAGATAAACCCTGCCTGTCCTGGATCTCACTTTGTAGACCAGGCTGACCTCGAACTCAGAAATCTGCCTGTCTCTGCCTCTGGAAATTTTTAAAGAATGAAAAATAATTAAAAATATTTAGCTTTCATTTCTTGCACCAGACATATTGATATGTTGATATTTCTCTCTTTGTTTCCCTTTTTCTTTCTATCTTAAACACACACACACACACACACACACACACACACACACACACACAAGCACACACAGAACACAAGCAGGGGTAGACAGAGACAGAGACACTCCTTTTTTTAGGGATTGACAATAATTTTTACTATGGTTTGCATGTGAATTAAAATCACAACTTATATTTTGTAACTACTAAATATCATTCATCTACAGTATATATACTAATGTGCTTAATTGCATCACAGAGATACAGAGTAGAATGATGGATAATGGATGAGTAAGAGTGAAATAAATAATAACATCATGTTGCATTGAATAATAATTTTAAAGTTGTGGTTTACAGATGGTCATATTTGTCCTATAACTTGTATTTATCTTTCCATCAGTTTTCTACAAAAAATACAAAGAAAAAAATTTTATACATTATTCAAATATTTACTTTGCTTATTCTAGAATTTAAACATGTTTTCATTATATTTATTAATGTGCAACAATATATTTAATATCATTTTAGTCTTTTATACATTAATCCCCATTCTAGATATTGAAACACATATGCACTCATATATATGCATATATATAACTGTATATTATTTGAAAACACATTTGAAATCTGTCAGCAGAGCAATAGTACATGGAAAAAGAGAGTTTCTCATTTGTCTTGTATATATAAACAGGAATGATAGAGTATTTAGGCTTTTGTTTTAAAGTGACTAATTTTAATTAGTTACCCTAATACTCATCTATATCACTTCTAAATGTGAATTTTTTATGCAATGATGTAGACTTTGCATCACACATTAACTAGCTGTGAGTTAAATGCCAAGATGTGCAAGCACAGAGCACAGTTGCCTTCTGTGCCACAGTGTTATATGTCTCTTCTGTATTTACTGTCACCTTGACTTGGCAATATCTCATTCTCATTCTTATATAAAGCACACATACTATTCAAATATAGAAAACAGAATAAATGTTTTTCGGAAGCACGGGATGCTGCCATTTCATTATGAAGCTTTGTTGCAGGAACGTCATGTGTCTGTTGCACAGCAGGCTTGACTACATCCTGCATTTCCTGGACTCCTGGGTAAAAGTGATGGGCACTTTGCCAAGCCAGACAAGCTGTCTGACAACTGCCAGCTGAACTTCACCCTGGATGATCAGATATTCTCCATGCAAATACAGTCATTCCTACTTTAACTTAATATTTCATTGTAAGAGTTATTACCTACCAAAAATCTCTAGAGTAAGTTTATTTTATTCATATGAAGAAAGTGAACTATGGTTGATAATGATTTTCTTCTCTCAAATTTTCTTAATGGTGTTCAACTATGTTATTACAAATGATTTCATGAATGAGGGTCTCCTGGACTCTCATACTCTTTCCTTACTGTGAGGCAAGTGTTCAGGAGGGCTTTCCTCCTTCCCTTCCTTCCTTCCTTCCTTCCTTCCTTCCTTCCTTCCTTCCTTCCTTCCTTCCTTCCTTCCTTC